>JAPPVO010000007.1:71748297-71807183 GCA_030407325.1 Camellia japonica | reverse complement strand
TGAGCTTGAAATGAGAGTCTTTAGGAGATGAGATTTTACAAAAGTGTTGTAAATAAAAGTTGGAGAGCTCGTCGTGATCTTCGCAATTGTGGTCTTGGATCCATAATTGGGCGATGTTTGCATTTCGGATTCTCTTTTCTTCATATTTGAGGTAGGAACTTTTTTCGTATTATTACGTTAAAGGTATGTTAGGGTTATTTTGAGAAAATATATCATTATAGGAGGTATTACATATATATATTTCTTAGATTTTTGTTTGTTATTTTTGGAAGAAAATTATGTTGAAATGTTAAGAATGTTGATATCTTGAACTTGATTTGGGAAAATCATCTTGTATTGGTAATTTTGTTAAAAAAAAATCTGAAAATAAAATTAAAGTGTATGGATTGTGTGTACATCATATTTTGATTAGAAAATTTAATTTGAGAAACATAAAGTTGAAATATATATATATATATATATATATTATCTTTGATTTGGAATTTATTTTTGAGAAAAATAAATTAATGTTGATGAATATTGAGTAAATGCTTAAGTTGGAATTATAGAGTTGTTTTGGGATTAAAAACTCTAAAAGTGTTATATTCATGATATTTTATGAAAGATGATATGTTGATGATTTAGTTGTATTCATTTTTGTGAAAATAAAAATGTGAAATGCGAAATGTGGACTTTCAAACTCATAACCTTAAAAATGTTACTCTTGGGCATATTTCATAATTTTTTATGTAAATATCATATTAATTAGTTAACTTTAGAAAGGTTGTGAAAATTGTTATTTGAAGAAAATTTGGGAAAGATTGGCTATTTGAGTAGCTTGGCATGAAATGTGATTATGTTTGAAAGATGAGTTGGGTTAAGTTATGTTTGGTATTATTCTTTTGGAAAAATGTGAAGACAATAAATTAATAATTTAGTGGATTAAATTAGTTGGTTAAAATGTGTTTATTGAGATTATACCATAACTTTTAATATAGTAGGATGGAAATGGTAATATTCCATAAGTATGAGATTTTGGAGAAAATAAGTGAGATGAAGTTATTCGGGTGTGAAACAAAGTTGAATAAGATTATTAATTAAGTTCAGGTGATTTAGTATTGGGCTCTAGTTTTACTAGTTGAGTAATGTTATAATAATAATTCGTACTTCAAAATTTTTATGAGATATTTGAATGGTTTGGTGGTCTTTGACAAGAAAGAAAAATAATGTGATTTTAGCTCATTTGGAGCAAAGGGATGAATTGTGTTAAAATAAGAATGAGTCATCAAAACTTTTAATTATTTATTTATTTCCTTAGTTAAATCGATGGGGTTGATGTTGATAATTGGAAAGTGACACTCGTGGTATATTTTATAATTATAGTCAAGAGAAAATTTTGATATAATTGATTAAGTGTTGGAATATTCACTTATGCTTATTGAAAATTATGATTGAACTTGAAGACCCCGAGATTTCACTTGCATGAGAAAAATGAAAATTTGATTCTATTTAATGTTTCGGATGGGATGAGTTTTGGAAAGATTGTAATTACCTTTCATTAATAAAGTATGTGAGTTAAAAATTGATGAAACCTTGAAACTGCCTTGGTGTTATATGTTATTGCTATTGATAAACCTATTATTTAAAAGTTTTGATTTTAGTAACCGGTAGAGGATTTCCATGTTGATATTTAAATGAGAAGATTCTTAAAAAGATAAGAAAATGTTTGATTATGGAAGTTTGTTTTACATAAAGAATATTGTTGAATTGTCTTGAAAAGACTAAGTTGGAAATTGTTGATTTATATGTGGTAAATATATGAACATTGACATTATTATATTATCTCTTGGGATTGTATCATGGTATTAAATTGATAGAGATATGGAAATTGATCACAATGGAGCATTGTGTGGTGGAATTGAAATTGGAACTCTTCTAATGCATTGTTACATATTTTATTGCAATTCTATTTCATTATTATTATGGATTTTGAATTGCAATTGAAAACTATTGTTTTGAGAAAGGAATTGTTTTTGTGAAACGAGATTATTTGGATTTGTTTTGGGTAAATATATTGGTAAGTTCGGATAGGGGGTGTAGTTTGATATTAGTTTAAGTTGGCTTGAGTGTCCATGGTGAAAAACCGAAAACACGCACAGAGGAGGTACCATGTGCCTTCCGATGAGAGACCAGTAAAGTAGGGATTTGGTAGTGCTCGATATGCCTACTTGCAAACACCAACTTAGGGATTACCTGAGTCGTATTTACCACTTTGAAATTTTATTGAAATTGTTGGATTAATGTGTTTTCAAATTGACATTGAGGATAAGATTTTCAAAAGACGAGAAAAATATTTTGAGTATGACATAGCATATGCATTCATCTCATAAGACTATATAAAATGTATTTAATGCTTTGTTAAATGTCATTATGAATTGTTTAACTATTTGATTCAATTGACAAATGGGTTGAATGAATTGAAAAGGATGTCATGTTGCTATTGAAGCATGTTTATTTATTTAAATTAACTAGTTGTGGTTAATTAAAATAAATTAGATTTAAGAAGTTATGTAATAAAATCATATGGTTTTGACATGATATGATTTCACATATATGTATGCGTATTTTGGTACCCTCATATCTTCTAACGTACAATATAAGATTGTTTGGTGAGTCAGTGGTTGCTCACCCCCTACTTGTACATATGTACAGGGAATGTTTTCGGATTTGAGGATCAAACACTTGGCATGGTTATAAAGTGGTGATGAGTTGTAATGCCTTTAATTGTTTCTTTAGTTGAGCTCTATGATTTGTAATGGACAACGCTCTCTTATTTATTGCAAGCCTTAGGGCATTTCTTTTGTTTGTATGTAAAAAATGCCATTATTGTATCACGAGAGGGAATATGTATATTTAATTATTCATCATTTTAATCAAATGATGAATTGACATTTGTAAATAGACTTAATTAATGAATATTGGTAATGTTATCCGAGTAATAAAATACAGGGCATGACAAATCGAGCCTTTCCAACATAGATCCGAAAGATTCAAGACAGATCGGAGCCTACGAGGAGAAGGGCATTGGGGATGCCGCTGCGACCTTCGCCACTGCCTCTAGAGAAAATAAGGTAGTTCTCGATGGAGAATGGTAGTAGTGAAACCCTAACGAACCTTTCGAGTTCAGGAACAACGGCGTATTAGAGGAAATCCAGAACATCGTTGTCATTCTGGACAACTACTTCACCGCCAACCTTGGCTCGACAGCACAACGACAATTTCAAACATCAGCGATTTCAACCTTGGTTATAACTTCTCAAACGAACTTGGATCTGAGATGCCAAGTGTTAATCTTTCTCAGATTTGAGACACCATTAGCGAACTTAGATCCAAGTTCTTAGTTGCAGAAGAGAGAGAGAGTGGGAAGAGAGAAATTGAGGACGGAGACTAACCAATAGAGGTCGTCGACGAGGAGAGTGGCAGTGTAAAAGAGAGTGAAAGCGTCCATGATAGAGAGAGAATGATAGTGGGTTTGTAGAGAAGAAAAAGAGACAAATAGAGAAGGGAAGAGAATGTTGGGTATACCTCCTTATTGGAGTGTAGGACCAATTGGTTTTGGAAAAAGAGTTTAATTTGGTTTTGACTTAATTATAATATATTTTTTATATATTATATTTAATTGTGGAGGCCCAATCAATTTGGATTCAGTTAGGGTTTGATTACAAAATCCAAGATTTAATAATATATATATCTAATATATATATTATTTTTGTTAT
Source organism: Camellia japonica (assembly GCA_030407325.1). Lineage (NCBI taxonomy): Eukaryota > Viridiplantae > Streptophyta > Magnoliopsida > Ericales > Theaceae > Camellia > Camellia japonica. The sequence continues at coordinate 71,803,428 of JAPPVO010000007.1, read as the reverse complement.
ATACACACACAAGAAAGGTGCGGCGACTTGCATATTTCGGGAACAGTGCCGAAGTTTTATAGATTGGTTCAATTTTGGTTTTTAAAGCTTGGTTTTGGAGCATCTTCGGTTGGTGTTTGGTTCGTTATTTTGGGTCTTCTTCAATTCTGATTCTGAAGATTTTGGTTCATCTATTTGGTGAGGTCTTTCCTCTTGTTTATTTGTGATTATTTGGAATTCACCTAAGGGTGGTTTGTGAGACCATTCGTGTCTCGTTTGTAATCGTTTGGAACTTATTTGGTTGATAGTGGAATCGGATTTCGATCCCGTGGACGTACCTCACATTGAGGGAACCACGTAAAAATTCTTGTGTTGCCTTTGATTTAATTTTTCCGCATTAGTTTTTATTCCCATTGATTGATTTACTTGTGGGGAACACATCGATTTTCCCTAACAACTGGTATCAGAGCTTACGGTTTATTGGGGTTTATTTATTTGTGTAAATCAATGGAGGGGAATGTGGGTCGCATGTCTAGCTTCAATGGAAGTAATTGGGTAACTTGGAAAACTAAAATGGGTGACCTATTATTTTGTAAAGACTTGTATGGACCCATTGAGGGTGATAGTGGCAAACCGAGATATGAAAGATGATGAATGGAATAGGCTTAATCGAAAAGCTGTTGGTGTTATCCGTCAATGGATTGATGACAGTGTGTTTCATCATGTTGCCACTGAAACTTCGGCACATGATTTATGGAAAAAATTAGAGAGTCTTTATGATAGAAAATCAGCCACAAATAAAGCCTTTCTGTTTCGTAAGTTGGTTAATTTAAAATATAAAGAGGGCAGCCCTATTCCGGAACATCTGAATGAAATAAAGAGTATTGTTAACCAACTTGCTTCTATGAAAATTATTTTTGATGATGAGTTGCAGGCTTTGATGCTACTTAGTTCCTTACCCGAAAGTTGGAGACTTTGGTTGTGACAGTTAGTAATTCGGCGCCCGATGGAGTTGTCACAATGGGCCAAGTCACTAGTAGCTTGTTGAATGAAGAAACTAGAAGAAAATCAGCGGGTTCCTCTCATTCAGAAGCATTTGTTGTGAGAGGCCGAAGCAAAACAAGGGGGAGGAGTAAGACTCCTCATGGTCGTGATCAAAGCCGTGACAAATCAAAGGATGGTTCTTTTTCAAAGAAAGACATTGAGTGTTATTATTGCCATGAGAAAGGGCACATGAAGCGGGAATGCCGAAAGCTCAAGAACAAGGAGAAAAGGCGTGACAAAAGTGTGGATAAGAAACAAGAAGACACAACGGCAGTTACTACCGATGATCTCATGGTCGTTTGTGAAGATGATTGTATCAATTTTGTGGGCCAAGAGAGCAGTTGGGTGATTGATTCTGGTGCTTCTTTTCATGTGACTTCTCGAGTTGATTTCTTCACTACCTACACTGAAGGAGATTATGGTTCTGTTCGAATGGGTAATGAAGGTTTGTCCAAGATTATTGTATGGGTGATGATATTTGCTTGGAAACAAATTTGGGCTGCAAGTTGTTGCTTAAAGATGTGAGGCATGTTCCCGACATTCGCCTCAATTTGATCTCTACTGGGAAGCTAGATGATGAAGGCTTCAACAACAAATTTGGTGATGGAATATGGAAGCTCACAAAGGGTCTTTGGTGGTGGCTAAGTGCAAGAAGACTCATACACTTTATTCGATGCAAGGGAAAATTTGTAAAGGTGTTGTCAATGCACTTGAAGATGATACTTCTACCGAATTGTGGCACAAGCGGCTTGGCCATATGAGTGAAAAGGGGCTACAAGTTTTGTTCAAGAAAGAGCTTCTACCCGGTTTGAAAGGTACACATCTTAAAACTTGTGTTCATTGTTTGGCGGGTAAACAACATAGAGTTTCTTTTCATAAAAATGTTGCTTCTAGAAAAGAAAAGGTTTTGGAGTTGATTCATTCGGATGTTTGTGGTCCTTTAAAAGTTAGAACACATGGTGGTGCACTTTATTTTGTTACTTTCATTGATGATTATTCAAGGAAAGTTTGGGCTTTCTACTAAAAACTAAAGATCAAGTTCTAGAAGTATTTAAGCATTTTCAGGCCATGGTTGAAAGAGAAACAGGGCAGAAATTGAAGTGCATCCGAACAGACAATGGTGGTGAATACATTGGGCCATTTGATGAGTATTGTCGCAGCCAAGGTATTCGGCACCAAAAGACAGTTAAGAAGACTCCTCAAAAAATGGCGTTGCCGAGAGGATGAACCGCACCATTGTGGAAAGAACAAGGTGTTTGCTTTCACAAGCTAAATTGCCAAGATCCTTTTGGGGTGAGGCAATGAGTACAGCGGTTGACGTGATCAATTTATCTCCTTGCTATCCTTTGAATGGTGATGTTCCTGAAAGAGTTTGGACTGGCAAAGATGTGTCTTATGAGCACTTGAGAGTGTTTGGTTGCCGAGCTTTTGTTCACATTCCAAAGGATGAGAGGTCCAAGCTTGATAGTAAGTCAAGACAATGTATTTTTCTTGGCTATAGGCGTGATGAATTTGGGTATAGATTGTGGGATCCGGTCGACAAGAAAGTCATTCGAAGTCGTGATGTTGTGTTTCTTGAAGACCAAACAATTGAAGACTTTGGCAAAGGTGATCAACCGGAGCCAAAAACTAGTGATCTCATTGATATGGATCCATCTCCTTCATCTTCAGTTGATGATGAAAATGGGGGAGATGTGCAGCCACCTATTGAAGAAGTGGAGGATGATGCTAATCCTAATGAAGTTGAGCCAGAAATTGAGGAAGAGCATCCAACTCAAGAACCGCCACCACAACTTGAGTTAAGAAAATCTACAAGGGACCGACAACCTTCAAGAAAGTATCCTCCCAATGAATTTGTGTTGATTTCTGATCAAGGGGAGCCGGAGAGCTACCAAGAAGCAATTGAGCATGCAAAGAAAGATGATTGGAAAAAGGCCATGGAAGAGGAGATGAATTCCTTACTTGAAAAATACACCTATGACTAGTGAAGTTGCCTAAGGGGAGAAAAATTCTGAAAAATAAGTGGGTTTTCAAATTGAAGAATGATAGGAAGAATCTGAGGTACAAAGCACGTCTTGTTGTGAAAGGCTTTGGGCAAAAGAAAGGTATTGACTTTGACGAGATTTTCTCACCGGTTGTAAAGATGTCTTCTATTCGGGTTGTACTTGGCATGGCTGCAAGTATGAACCTTGAAGTTGAGCAACTTGATGTGAAGACCGCATTTCTTCATGGTGATCTTGAAGAAGAAATTTACATGGAGCAACCGGAAGGTTTTGTAGAAAAAGGAAAGAAAAATTTGTTTGCAAATTGAAGAAAAGTTTGTATGGCCTCAAGCAAGCTCCACGGCAATGGTACAAAAAATTTGACTCTTTCATGATGAATAATGGTTTTTCTAAAACCACTTCGGACCATTGTGTGTTTGTGAAAAATTTCCCGGATGGCAAATTTATTATTCTTTTGCTTTATGTTGATGACATGTTAATTATGGGTCAAGATTCTACCATGATTAACAGGTTGAAATTGGAGTTGAGCAAGTCTTTTGCTATGAAAGATTTGGGACCGGCAAAGCAAATACTTGGTATAAAAATTGTTCGTGATCGCAAAAAGGGGCTGATTTGGTTGTCTCAAGAGAGCTACATTGAGAAAGTTCTTGAAAGGTTCAACATGAATAAAGCAAAGCCGGTTGGTTGTCCACTTGCGGGTCACTTCAAGCTTAGTTCGAATCAATGTCCTACAAGTGAGAAAGACAAGGAAGAGATGCTGAAAGTTCCTTATGCTTCAGCAGTTGGTTCTTTGATGTACGCCATGGTTTGTACAAGGCCGGATATTGCTCACGCCGTTGGTGTGGTGAGTCGGTTTCTCTCTAATCCGGGTAAAGAACATTGGGCAGCGGTAGTAAATGGATTCTAAGATATCTTCGAGGGACTTCGAAGGTGTGTTTGTGTTTTGGAGATGGTAAGCCGATGCTTGATGGGTTCACAGATTCTGACATGGCTGGTGATGTTGATTCTAGAAATCTACTTCGGGGTATTTGATGACTTTTGCAGGGGGAGCTGTGGCATGGCAATCTAAATTACAAAAATGTGTTGCTCTCTCAACTACCGAAGCTGAATTTATTGCCATTACAGAAGCTTGCAAAGAAGAGTTATGGTTGAAGAAATTTTTGCAAGAGTTGGGTTTGAAGCAAGAAAAGTATGTGCTTTATTGTGATAGTCAAAGTGCTATTCACTTGAGTAAAAATTCTACTTTTCATTCGAGATCGAAACACATTGATGTGAGATACCATTGGATTCGTGATGTGTTAGATTCGAAATTGTTGCAACTCGAAAAGGTTCACACGGATGATAATATTTCAGATATGTTGACAAAGACTTTGTCGAGGGACAAACATTTGAAGTGTCAAACTTTGGCGGGTATGGTTGATGTCTCCACCTAAGTCGGTAGGGGGAGAATTGTTGGGTATACCTCCTTATTGGAGTGTGGGACCCAATTGATTTTGGAAAAAGAGTTTAATTTGGTTTAGATTAATTATAATATATTTTTTATATATTATATTTAATTTGTGGAGGTCCAATCCAATTTGGATACAGTTAGGGTTTGATTACAAAATCTAGATTAATAATATATATATCTATATATATTATTTTTTGTTATATACACACACAAGAAAAAGTGCGGCGGCTTGCATATTTTCGGGAACAGTGCCGAAGTTTTATAGATTGGTCAATTTGGTTTTTAAAGCTTGGTTTGGAGCATCTTCGTTGGTGTTTGGTTCGTTATTTTGGGTCTTCTTCAATTCTGATTCTGAAGATTTTGGTTCATCTATTTGGTGAGATCTTCCTCTTGTTTATTTGTGATTATTTGGAATTCACCTAAGGGTGGTTTGTGAGACCATTCGTGTCTCGTTTGTAATCGTTTGGAACTTATTTGGTTGATAGTGGAATCGGATTTCGATTCCGTGGACGTACCTCACATTGAGGGAACCACGTAAAAATTCTTGTGTTGCCTTTGATTTAATTTTTTTCGCATTAGTTTTTATTCCCATTGATTGATTTACTTGTGGGGAATCACATCGATTTTTCCTAATAGAGAAGAGAAAGAGAACGGTGGTATTGAAATGAAGAGAGAGAGAGAGAGAGAGAGAGAGAGAGAGAGAGAGAGAGAGAGAGAGAGTTTTGATTTGATTTCACTATATAGTATATATATACATAGATAGTTGGATCATTTTACGTGAGTTTATTCTTATGAACAATGTTTTTTGAAAGCGTAAACCTTTGGACAAAAAACATTTATAATTGAATTTATAGATCAAGTACTTTTTAAAAATTGTTTTCAAAACTAAATCAAACATGACGTTATTACCAATTGTTCTTATACCCAAATTCCATGCATAGTGCATTGTTATTAACAATTTGCTAATTGGAAAATGCATGAGACCCCAATGGGGTGCTCGGTCCCTTTCGATTGCCCTAAAAATTATTTGTTTTTTTTGTTTATTTGTTTTTTTTTTTTTTTTCAGCCATTGACAGCCCCACAGGAGTGGGGGTGTGGTGCTGGGGGTGCCTCGGAGCCGGAGGTCTCCAGCATCTCTCTTTGCCAATTGGATATTGCCAAGCGAGAATTGATAACGGAACGAAGCAATGCCCGTATTCTCTGTTTTATCTCTGCCTCAAATCAATTGAACAAGAAATGATAATTCCACTGCAACTCCTTCCTCCCCAAACCCAAACCCAAACCCTAGCCCTTCTCCCCTCACTCAACCCTTCCCCAAAACCCCATCCCAAAACCCTCCTCCACTGCCTCACTCCTCTCCAAACTTCCTCTGTACTCACTCCCCACCTCACCTTCACCACCACCACCGCCACCGATCCGCCGCAACCAACCTCCGACTCTGGCCTCCGTTTCCGCGAGAAGCTCCTCTACCTCCAAACCCTCAAAGTTAATCCCTCCAAAGCCCTCCACAAGAACCCTAATTTCCGATCAGCACCACTCGACTCCCTCAAATCAGTCGAGAAATGCTTCTCCTCCATGGGCATCGACCGCTCTGCCTTGGGCCGCATCTTCGACATGTACCCCCAGCTCCTCACCTGCGATCCCTACTCCGATCTCTACCCTGTTTTCGACTTCCTATTGAACCACGTCAATATCCCTTTCCCCGATATCCGAAAATCGATCATTCGCTGCCCGAGACTCTTAATTTGCAGTGTAGATCACCAATTGAGACCCGCATTACGTTTCCTAGAAAATTTGGGGTTTGTGGGGAAACACGCATTAACTTGCCAGACCACACTGTTGTTGGTTTCGAGCGTTGAAAACACGCTTATGCCTAAGCTGAATTACTTGCAAGATTTGGGTTTTTCGTATGAGGAGGTGTCGATGATGGTGTTGAGGTCGCCGGGGTTGTTGACGTTTAGTATTTCCAATAATTTTGGGCCGAAAGTGGAGTATTTCTTGAAGGAGATGAATGGGGATTTGGCAGAGCTAACAAGGTTTCCGCACTTGGTTAGAACTATCATAAATATCCAAATATGAGTTGGTGTTCCTGGCAAGCTTCAAATGAAATTAGTAAATTCTTTACCATTCAAGTAAAATTTAAATTCCTAGTGCCGATGGAAACCAGAACACTAATGATCAAGCATTACTGCTAAATTTGGGGGTGATAATGTAAAGATAGTGGGACAGGAAAAAGGCCTTTGTTTATCAGTTATTCAGTATTATAGTAAACCCTCTGTTTTGAGACTTTCAGAAGGTTTGAACCTGATTCTGCGATTTATTTAACGCCAATATTCATTTTGTTAGAGGAAACTGCCATAGTGGATTGTCGTCAAGTTATGGACTTAAAAATCATTTTCTTCTTTGATGCTTGAAATCTGGGCTTCAGTTATTTGGGAGTTGAATAATTGTGAGGGCATGTACTGGCAGTGATTGATGGGAGATATCATTTATGTAATCAAACATTTAGAAGCTTAAAGCCCAATTCTATGGTTCTTGTTCAAATAATATTTGCACTCTGTTTTTGATGATAGGATAGCTAGAGTTTCTATATGCATGTTTCCTCTCGCCAAAGAATAATTAATCTAAAAGTATCCACTATTTGCCACAGAAATTCCTATAGTCTGATCCAACTAGAATGGCCAATTTTCTACTGTTGTCACGGAGAAGCTGGTTTTTATAATATTTCCACATACCTGAACCTTCATCAGTAATCAATTGTCACCATATTGGTCTCTTGCACTTGATAGATGTATGCATAATGTGGCCACTTTATGTAAGGGCCTTGTCATGGTTTTTGCCTGGAAAACATAACACAATGTTGTTTACTCAAGCCTATAGCTTTTTCTAAATTTCAAGTAATGGTCCATCCTGCTCGCACTGCACTCTTCCTTTTTGGGCAATCCTCAGCGGCATAAGCTAGCTAGCAAAGACTTAAACAGGGAGGAAGGCTTTGTTTGGTTCACTGATATACCTACTTGTATGAGCCCTCAACTTGTTGGGGATTGTTGAGGATGCAAGAAGGGTGTTTTATCCCAGATTTGCGTACTAAACTATGTTATTGGAGTTCCACTCACAACAATGTTATCTCCTTGCACTCACTTTTCTAAAATTCCACTCGTCCAAAATTAAAAAAATATCATTTTATCTCATTACGCCCTCCATTATCCCATATATATATACTAGAGGTTGTGCACACTCGCTGGATGTGCTTAAAATTTTCATTGTGGGTTGAAATTGGCTGTTATAGATTGAATAGGTAGTTACAGAAAACTTGTACTTCAATTCTTAGTTACAGAAGGGTAATTAGGGAATAAAATAGTGTGACACAAAAGTGTCAATGCCAACTTAGCCCTTTACATATATAATAGAATAGATATATATCCATTGCTAACCTTTCATTTTTCTTTAGTTGTAAAAATGGTTTATTTAGCATTTAATTAGTTTTGTAATTGATTGAAATTTATGTGAAAGTGGTTTGATATATAATCCATCAAAATTTTAATTCCAAGGGTTGGCCTGGTGGCAAGGCCTTGGGTCTTAGGGTGTGCTCCCTCCATGGTTCAAGTATTGGAACCTCTTAGGTGCTAACAATTCCTTAGGGGCCATTGGATTGGTGAAAACCCTTGAATTAACCGCAATGCATTTGTGGTAAACTTATTGTCGAGGGCCTGTGCACCCCTGGGAATTAGTTGGACTTTGATTCGGATATCCCCGTGCCAATAATAATAATAAAAAAAAGAAGGTATAATCCATCAAAATTTTGTTTGAAACCTTGTTCAAACTTCTAGTGCGAAATAAACTTAAAATTTCCAAACTTATGTGGCCAATCAAATTTGAAATATTTGTATTTTTTCTGCTGAACAAAACTAATTTGTTCAACTTTTAGGCATTCAGCCAGAAAAGTCCAAACAAATGAAGTTTGTTCATTTGTAAAATTCCGAACCAAATTCGAATCAAGAAAGGAAACTTTTTGTAGGTGGCTGATGGTGGATCTAAATCTGATGACTTAAATCTTAAATTTTTGGGGCTTAAATTTAGTGGAATGAAGAGACAATGAAACTCGAATTTAGTTAGGGAAGCAAAATTTGTAGACGGTCAAGTTTTTTTTTTTTTTCAATTTAGGTCTCCTTCTGCTGCTGATCTAGCACCCCTGAATAGCACAACCTAGACTTTCCCAATCCACCACCTTGCATGACCTAGTTCATCCCCAAAAACCAACAATGAAGGGTAGGTGTTGAATTTGGGGAGTTGGGGAGGAGGATTGGTGACGAGGGAGGGGCTAAAAGGGGGTTGATGAAAGAGAGGAGTGATGGGAGGGGAGGGGGGGGATCGTGATGGTCGGAGAGGTGGGAGGTGACGACAATGAAGGATAGGTGTCAAATCTTGAGAGTGTGGAGGAGCATTGGGGAGGGGAGCATCGCGATGGTCAGAGGCGGCGACCGTGAGGGGGTGGCAGTGTCGAGGAGGTCACGGTGGGAGCAGGGCTAGATGTTTGTGGTCGAGGATGGTGGTCGTGGCTGATGGAGGTGCTGGAGGTGATGATTGGGAGGTGGGGTAGAGTTAGGGTTTGTTAGGTTTGGAATGCAAGGATGATGGTTGTGATTGGTATTATGCTGATTGTGAAAAGATAAAATCATAAATTTAAATTTTTGCACATTGTGTAACAAGAAATGGAGTGTAATGAGAAATTTTGTTGTGCAAGTAGAATTACTAAAAGCAGCCCTATGCTATTAATGTTATGTATTTGAAGTTTCAGTTTTAGCCCCCCAAAAGCATCAAGTTGCCCTCACCCTACACTGAAGTCCAATGTAGAAAACATTAGGCATTAACATCCCTGGGCTGGCTATAGGATGTAGGTCATAATGGGCCCAAACATCTAGAGTGAAACTGTGGTGCTCCACTTGACTTTTGCATCCCATCTGTTTGAAACTGATTTTGCCTTTTGCTCCTTTTATGGAACAATATATACCCCACATAATGTAAGACAATGTTGATTCACTTCTCTATTACCTGAGGTAGTGTTTAATGGAATTGTAATACATTGTATAAGTGTATCAGATTCAAGTTGCAATTGCATACTATTTATGCCCAAGGCTTTTAGATTCTCAGTGTCAATACAGTTGATTTAAGCCTAGTTAGTAGGATACTAAAAAAGAGATGCAAAACTTGTGAGCTTTATTATAATTATTTAAATTCAATTAGGGTTGAATTATAATAATAAAAAGTTTAAATTTTCCCAGGTCATTATAAATTTGTAGTTATGTTTCTAAATTATTCAAATCCATATATATTTGTTCATTCTTTCTAAGGACAAGTAGAAAAAATTCTGGTTTTGGAATGTTTTTACAGAAGTAGGATTAAGCAATTGTCAAAGTCATTAAAAAAAAATAATAATTTACTCTGTTTGTTTTCAGTTTTCAGAATTCATTTTTCAGAAAATTCTATTTTTTTTGTTTTCCGATTTTTTTTTTTCACTTTTTTTTAACATTTTAATCATTTTTTTAAATTTTTAGACACACCTAATATAAATACATTTAGAAAGTATAATATTAAATGCTAAAAATGTAATATATATATATATATATATATATATATATATATATTTAGTACATTTTTCATGTTTTTATGTATTTATTAATTGTTTAAAATATTTTTTTCACAAATAATTTATTATTTAGATACATTTAAGTAAGGTAAATTTAAAAAAAGTAAAAAAATTACTTAAAATTTTAAAAATATTCACTAAAAAAAAAATACAAAAAACAAAATTTTTAATTTTTAAAAAACTGAATTCAGAAAATTGAAATCAAACACACTGATTATTATTATTTTTCCAGATCACTTTTGGATAAAGAAAAATGGTAGTGGTTATTATATTTTTCGTTGGATCAAGTAACAAAACTTGCTAAATTGTATACGATGTCATTTTGTGAGATACTATGGTGTTTTTCCACTCATTTGAAAAAATAAACAATAACAAAATTCTCACATTGCAAAGTCCTTCGATTAAGCTAGTATTTGATAAAACTGATAATTAAAAATTAAAATTTAAGTATTGAAAATTAAAAGTTAAATTTTTTTAATTTAAAAAAGATTAAATTGGTTATAAATCCAAATTAAGAAGTGTATAAAACATTGAGTCCAGTAAATAATTTTTATTAGTGAGAAGTCCACCCCTTGTAAAATAATTTGGTGAGAAATTCTTTTATTTGTTTTGAAGGACATTTTGTTTTAATTTTATCTCTTAACTTATCTGTTAACTTTTTTTTAATATGTTGACTTTTTTTATTATCTGTTCAAATTATGTTTTATATGTTCAAATTTTTTTTGACTATTTGTTCAAATTTATATCTGTCTGTTGAATTTTTTTTTCCTTTTTTGTTCAATTTTTTTCCTTATCTATTCAAATTCTGTGGATTTCTCTTTGTTATTATCTGTTGAAACAATATCTGTTGAAATATGCGTAAATTCTTGTTCTATTTTTATTTGTACAAATTTATTTGTTCAATTTTTTATCTATGATCTGTTCAAATTCAACACAGATATGTTCAAATTCACACACAAATCTTATTTTATTGTTCTATATGTTCATCAACAACAATAACAACAATCATTAGCAACAAAAAATAAACAAATAAATAAAGAAAAAAAAAAAAAAAAAACAGAAACCCAGATTACACTCCACACACACAAAAAATAAAGAGGAGAGTGAATCTGTTCATCATCACAACAACATCATCAGGAACATCAAATCATTTGAGATCATCATCATCATCCATAGATCCAGATTTACGGCTGCAGATGACAATGAGGATTTTGGAAGATTGAATTTGTTCATATAATTCATATCAGCATGTGTGTATATATATTTATGGATATGTATTTAAGCACCGTTGACATCGTGAGGAGGTCTAAAATGGATGGTGGAGTTAGAGTCGCAAAGATAGTGGCGCCAGATCTTCGCTAGATCTCTAGCTTCACTTTGAAACCCACTTCACGGTGGCGATCTGATTTGAAGCGAGGCTGTGTGGCGGCGAGGCGACATTCGAGCTGAAGTAGAGAGAGGACTGAGAAGTGAAGAAAGATCGAGAATCGAATGGACAACGAGGATGAGCCGAATCTGTGAAGGTTGACTTGTGTGGAGGACGCGGATTAGGTGAACAAACCAGCCGGTGGAGAAGAGAAACGAGCCTAGAACACCAAAGATGGCGGTAGAGGAAGAGGATTTGCAGCTGATCTGAGATTCTTAGCCATGGTGGCGCCGGAGACGAGGAGGAAAGACAATTGTAAGACCGCTGGGGGGAGAGAGAGAGAGGAGTGGGGTTGGGAAATGAGAATCGAGAGAGAATCGTAGATATATATATATATATATTATGGGTATTTTGGTCATTTTGTTAGAATTTGTCTTTATGAACGAAGAAAACCAACGCTTGGATTTTTGGACAAAGAAAATTTAATTTGGACTATTTGCTTGAGCGTCCATTAAAAAATTGTTTGATATGTACTGAAATATAATGCTGATTCAATTAAGTTGTTTGATCTATACTAGTCGTTGAAGTCTGAAAATAATTAAAATTTTGACTTTTTACATTAAAATATTTAATTAAATATTTTTATTACATTATTACACTAATATAATCAGTAAAAAACTATTTTAATCACAATTATAAACATTATATTTCAAAATTTAGTGGTGTTCTAGACTTATCTTTGCATGCCTCGATAGATGAAACTGGATTTTGTAAGGTTGCGTTTGGTTCATTAATTTGGAGAGGGATTTAGAAAATGAAAGGGAAACAGTGTGTTAAATGTAATTATATTTTATTCACATTTCATCTACCGTAGCGTTTGGTTTACTTTTCAAAACTCAACTCTGTTTTTAAATTATTATTTGGATAAAATATGTTAACCAGACATATTTGTAAAATATAATTCAAAATTACTTTCAAAACTCCTCTCTTTTTTTTTTTTTAATTATTATTATTCAATCAATCAATCACTTTTTCTCTCTCATCTCTCTTCTCCACTCTTATATTCTCTCAAATTCTATCAATAAAAATAAAATTAAAAAAATTACATATAATTCCAAAACTATTTTTAAAATTCATAATCGAACAAATTTTTGAAACTCACTATTTTTAAAACTCATAATCAAACAAATTTTCTGTTTTCAAATTATGATTCAAAAATTTAAAACTCAAAACATAACTTTACACTCAAATTATAATTTTAGAACTAAACTAAACAGACTTAAATCTATGAATCAACCACAAACTGAGAGAAAAGCGAACACACGGTGAGATAGTTTTGGTGACAACAGCAAAGACGGGAAACGATGCTCTGAGTTATTTCGGAACGAAATAGGAAGTGAAATAAGTTTTCTAAACCTAAATCAAATAGCGCATTAAATAAGTGTTAAGTAATAAGTAGATTGTTTTTGACTGAAAATTTTGGGCATTTTTTAAGTGAGACTGAGGGTAGTTTGGAATGTTTTAAATAAGTATATTTTTTTATTTTTTATAAAAAAATATGTAGAAAAGTAGAGAAAGTTGGTAGAAAAATAAAAAGAAGATATTGATAGATATTGATTGATGTGACCCAAATAAGTGTATGTATGTTAAAAAAATACACTTTTTTAATGCATGCCAAATAAGCACTTAATCTTTTAAGTGATATAATATATGTATAATCAAGCTAGATAAATTAAGAAATCACCTGAATTAGGTAATGAGACAACCTTATTGGATCACATAGAGTTTTATCCCTTTTTTAATGGGATCTTTTAGTTGTCTTTAAGAGCATGAATTATCCTATGGGATCAAAAATTTCTCTTTTTCAAAATTATTATGATTGAAAACAAAAATAGTTATCAAAATTTTGTTAAAATAAATTTAATTTTCCAAAATTTATACCAATCACTTTGAATTACAGAACTAACCATCGAAATACAATTACAAAAGAGAATATGATGCTAATACAATATTGCTAACTCAAGTTAATTGTGTCCAACATCTAATTTTTAAAGCAATTTGCAAACAATATATATATATATATAAATCTTAAAAATGTACTGAATACTTCGAAGTGTTTACTTAAATTTGTACAGTTACTCAACAAAATTATTATTTTTTTCTTAACTTCTTTTTGAATTAAAAATATTTTTTTAAATAAATTTTATAGGTTTTTAATCTTTGACAATTTTTTTTTTTTTTTTCATTTTTACTTAAATGTACTTTTATACTCTCACTATATAATTATGCCACATTTATATAAAGAAAGTTTCAAACGGAATTTGTGCATAGCATAGAAAGAAAACTAGTTCGAAATTGGTCCATAATACCAACAATCCGGACACATTGATTGCAACGATAATGTCATATTATGCGGTGTCATTGGCCAATATAAATTTATACGATCATTGTTTCCCACTAACCTTACCATATAAAATTTACTACAGTGTGAGTAGTGATATCACTATTATAAATGTTTACTTCAACAATTGAGATTGTACCCAAAAACAAAACGGGAAGCGTTGTAATTTTGAGTAGGACCACATGGGTCTAGGATCTTGGATATGTGGCATGACCTCAGGTCAAGGTGCTGTGTGGCGTGATAATATTGGCCGAGATTGTGGTATTGGTCAAATCTCAATTATAGCATTGTGGGAGCTGAATAATACTGGGATGCAAAGAGGCCAAGTACACGTGTGGAAGATCAAGATATATGTTATATTCGGCCTCGTCTTATATCATCCAGAAGCCGAGCGTCCTACCAGTTGAGCGAGGAGTCGAGTAGGAATTGGTTGACGACAGAAGAAGCCGAGTGAACAATCACACGGTGGATTAAAAGTGGGCCCGACCCTGAGACCCAGGAGCGGATATAAATAGAAGAACATCAGTCAAAGAAAGGTATGTGAGAAATAACCCCAAAAAACTTGAGACACAAGCAAACGTGAGATATATACTGATTTGTCCGTCGGAGTGCTAATTCTGGCACCCTCGACCGAAGTGTTAATCCCTTTTCAGGTGGCAATTAGAGGATCAGGAACGTCCTTCAGGATCCAAGAGTATTTCCAAATCACCCCTCCACGAGTATGACTCCTAGGTTGTAAAATCTCAATAGGGATGTAACTTCTAAGTTGAGTAAGAATGAGACTTTTGAGCAAATTAAACCCAACCTAATTAGAAAGAGGAGTTCTAGATAAGAAATATATGCTAAGCAAATGGAATCCTAGATGAAAAATGAATCCTAAGACTAGGCAGATCACTCCTATGTAAAGAGCACAACCCTATGGGTTGAGATACGTATGTTCAAGTAATTGATTATAATTTTCAGCATTTGTACTACTAGGTATTCTCTAGAGAGAAAGTCAATGACTTAGTCTCAGGTCGAACGGGACGTTAACAGTTCTATCTTGCGGATTCTCAACAGATTCATCTCTCAAATACCAATTACAACGTTTCCAAATATTTTGGAGGAGGTAATCTTCTCAAATTTGGTTGTGTGGTCAGATTTTAGCACACACAATTTGGATGTTTGTGGGAGACGAAGAAAATATGGATGCCAAAGAAATTAGCACGAACAAGAGAAAAAAAGTCAATGATGATGCAAAAAAAAAAAAAAAGCTTGTCACGATGGGGAACTAGCACTACAACAAAAAAGGGTTTTTACGGCGCGCAATGTACGCCGTAAAAACCCTTTCTACGACGTGCAGGCGCATGTCATATTATGACCAGTCATGGAAAGTCATTCACTTTTAACGACATGCTTCGTACGCCGTTAAAAACTATTTAACGACAGATTTTGTGCGTCGTTGTTACTTTTTCTACGACATGCTATAGTACATCGTTAAAAACTATTTAACGGTAGATTTTGTACGTCGTCGTTACTTTTTCTATGACTACTTTTGCACGCCGTTAATTAGTGAAACAAATAACGACACTGATTGTGTGCCGTAAAATATGTAATACAACGACTTATTATGTCTACCGTAGAATATGTAATTTTTTTTTTTTTTTTTTTTTAAATTCAGCAAGTTCTATTTGACCAATTTGATACAATCTAACAAATATTACAAACAAGCATCACAAAACATCAATCAAACACCAAAATATTGTTTGAAACATCAAAAAAAAAAAAAAAAAAATTATATCCATAAATTATAAACATTCAACATTTGTCTATACATTCCAAACATTCGAAAGCTATATCCTTAAGTTCTAAAATGTACAAAAAGTTTAAACCATCCAAAACTATGCATATCTAACTTTCTAAACATATCGACAACTATTAAGGGATTATCTAAAACTATCGACAATAGTTCTTATAGTAGTTGCAGCTGCAGCTGTAGCAAATCCACTTGCTCCTGTCACAGGGACGAGGGTGCCCAATGTATGTGTCACCTAAACCCGCAGCAATATCTAGAGCAACTAACCCTGTTGCATTTCTTGTCTACATGACAAAGGAAACTTCACATAAGTACAGAAACCAACAACTCAGGGACAAAAATATTTCTTGAGGTATTAAGAAATGATCAAGAAATTTTAAAACATTAACAAAATATTTTCAAAATTAATAAGATAATTTAATGGCCCCATAAAAGCAATGTCATAATGAAAAATTAACAAAAATTCAAGATATCAATAGTCTCAATGTATATGCAAATAAAATCCACATAAACAAAATCTTTTTTTTCATTCCTCAAATGAAGTTACCTCTTTTGTTGCAATAATTCTAGAGGGAAATGAGTAGGAATCTTCAAACAAATCATTAAGTTTGTATAAGAATATATAGTTTGCTACTAAATCCAGGCCATAAGAAGCTCAAGAGAAAATTAAATTTAAAAAGAGGAAGAGGTGGAATTAATCTACTTTAATGCAGCACCTACTTAGGACTTGCATAATTATGTTAAAGGATCTTTATTTTTCCAACCCTTAAATCCTACAATTCATTGTTAAGAGTTTCATCAACAATTTATTTAAAAAAAATAAAAACCAAAACCAATACTTAAGACCCAGTGTGGTATTTATAACCCATTCCTCTTCGGATAGGCATGGAAATTGTATAATTAAGATCAATCACAGAAGATATAAGTTTAGCATCAGTCCATCCACCCACACTTGGGTCCAAAAGCAGCCTTTTTACCACTGCTCCTAAAAAGAGATAATGCAAGTTTAAGCTATAGAATTTGACATTGCTCCTAAAAAGCATTCTAAAATCAAAACAACCCTTTGTTCCAACAATAGAAAACCTAAATCTCAGGTCAGTTGTTTTTTTAACACAAAAATGGACCGTATGATTGGACTAATTGAACATAGGGACCTCTAAGATAAGGAAACCCTAAATCTTCATGGCCTCGCCTTGCCTCAAGGCCTCAAGAATGTCACCCAGAGCTACACAGCTTGCCTAGGTATAGGTAGGGAGTAGGGCCTATGGATTCCTCAGTGCCTCAGTCATGAGACACCCAAGCGACCCATGACTCCACGCTAGATTACCACTAACTTGTAGATTGGTAGTTAAAGTTAAAGGATTAGCAAAATTGCTTAGTCCACCCTCTCGAGGTGGCTCCAGTTTCACCTGTCTTAGACAAGAAAGAGAGACTATTTGACTAAGGCATATGATACCTCAAAAGGCATATGACACCAAACTTTGCAACCCCTTGGCATAACTCTTAAGGATGAGCTGGCCTCCATGGCCCAACTATCCTACAAAAGGTCTCCATCCCACACATGGACACACACTCATGTGATAACTCGAAAGGCATATCACACCTACATTTGCCACTCCTTGGCATAACCCTTAAGCATGAGCTAGCCTCCATGGCCCAACTATCCTATAAAAGGTCTCTATCCCCATTTGTAGACATACAAAGACACCCTTGAGGAGAGTGGCCTCTCCTACATATCAAGAAACAAATTAGTAATTAGCAAGATAGGTAATAGTTCAACCAAATTAGTAATAAGCAAGATTTGTTTTTTTCTAAGTAATTAGCAAGATAAATGATAGTTTCCACTAATAGGCAAATCTTCAACATAAATAAGCATTCAAAGCCAAAAAACAGACTTGAAACATAAACTTCTCCTCCAAGAAGACACAGACCAAGGTAATGGCGGCAAACATGACAAAACTTAAGAAGCAAATGGTCTCGCATCTATATCATTCTCTATCAACACTACCTGCAGCACCCACATAATTGATTACTACATAATTTTACGAGCAAGAGGGATTGATCCCGATGCTCGAAGACAATAATATTATACCCATCAGCCAGAAAATCAAAAGAGGGAAACAAAAAAAAAAAAAAAAACAATTCAATCAAGAAACTCATGTACATAACTAGATGATTTGTTTGGTCCCCAAGAAAACACTCTGTTTGGTAGCCAAGAAAAGAATCTAAACAACCCAGAAAATGTACCTGTGTTCTTCTTCTGTCTACGGAGTTCCTTTCTTCCTCTCGACCTTGCCGTGCTTTGTCTTTGCTGCCGACCCAAATGAGGTCTGACTCCTTTTCGACTCGGTCTCCCACCCGAGCGACGACTCGTTAGAATAACTCTGCAACTCGACTCGGCCTGACTCAATCTCGTTCGCAAATTTGTGTGTGTGTGTGTGTGTGTGTGAGAGAGAGAGAGAGAGAGAGAGAAAGATGCCCCAAATGAGATGTGTTTAGGGCAAATCTGTGAGAGAGAGAGAGAGAGAGAGAGAGAGAAGGGAAGAGTATGAGTGTGTACCTTCCGTTATCTTTCTTCATGTGCCCGATGCTGTTAAGTGGAGTTGTTGACATCGTTTTGCTAATCGAAGCTGCAAAGAGACAAGTTAGAAAATGGAAGTGAACAAAGAGATGATGAGGGAAACGGCGATGGATGCTGCTCTCGAGCCAGTTGTCGTACCGGCGATGGATCCCCTTCGAACCAGTGTCTAATGATTAGAATCCATTAGAAGCCCAAATAGTTGATATATATTTGCCAAATATTTTTTTGTTTTTTTTTTTTTTTTTGGTGAATTGGCACCAGAAATTTTATTTTGGCGCCTCTTTTTTTTTTTATCATACAATTTACGACATACATTGTCCGTCGTAAAAAATTGTAATACTTTTAACGGCAGACGTTGTGCGTCGTAAAAAGACAGTACTTTTAACGGCGGGCGTTGTGTGCGCTGTGAAAAGTATTCACTTTTCACGGCTGGCGTATGTGCATCATATATAACTGATGTATTAATGACACGCCATATGTACGTCGTTGAAAGTTTTATTATTTACAGCATGCATTGCAAGTCATAAAAAAAACATCGTTATTATCATTTATGGCCTACACAATAGACACGTCGTAGTTGGAAAAGTATTTACGACATGTAAAAAAAGCAAGTCGCAAAAGTGAGAAACTACGGCGTGCATTTATTGTATGTCGTTGATATGGTGCCGTAAAAAGTCAGTTTTGTTGTAGTGTAGTTCCCAAGAGTGAGGATCAAAAGTAATAGTGATGTTGATGTCAAAGAACATGCAAAGAAGGTTGCAGAGAATAACTCACTTGATAGGTAAACAGATTCAAGATGAGAAGAGCTCACTCTAGGTGAGCAGAACTAAGAAGAGAAGAGCTCACCCGAGGTGAGCAGAGCTGAGATGAGTAGAGTCCACCCGAGGTTAGAAGATCTTGACGACAAGTGATGTTTGTAAGTAAACAGTAAAAGTCAAAATCGAGGTAACAAATACCATGTTTCAGTGCATTCGAAGGAATGTAAGGATGCGCAATATTTGGACAAGCTGAATTGACACAAATGGAGTTAGGTTCTTGAGTTGAGATAATATACCTTTTAAGGGCATTGACTAGAATAATGTTCACATTAGGGAGCATGGTATCATGACATGCTCACGTTGAGGGGCATGAGAATTCAAAAGATAAAGAAAAACAACTTTTGTTAGGGGCAAGTCATGAAGACAACTTTGTTTTCGAAGTGGTTGAGTTTAGTCAAACTGAAGAATTTACATTCCTCTAGAGTTCTCAAGTGTAATGAGAACTCAGGGACAGTTGTAGAGATGTATTTTTTAGTAAGACCATGTGGGTCCAAGATTTTGGGTACGTAGTATGACTTCGGGTCAATTGGCCGAGGTTGTGGCATTGGTTAGATTTTAGTACACACAAGAGGCTATTCCTATAATGTAACAAAACGCTTGTACGAGAATGCTCCAATAACAAACTAAAGCAGCCCACCACCGAACACAACTTAAGACTTGATACATTAGAGACAGTTTAGCAGTAATCACAGTCACTAACCACTCAATTGGAGTGCTTACAATTATTACCCACAAGCACACATTTAATATTACAAAGTGAGAAAAGGGGGAAGGGAGCGTTTTATTCATCTTGTGTATTTCGCTATGGCATCGATGAGCAATATTGCATTTCAATTTTGATACAACGTACATGTAAGGAAGCTCAAAATCTTATGCCTTTTCGACTGTTTCTTCCATCTTGAAAGCTTGAACATGCTTTGGCCATATGTGGTTTTTATCATATTTAGGAGGAGGGGAAATTGTAAGAAAATAAACAGAGTCACTAGTCCAAAGGACATTATGACCACTGGAGAAAGAATCAGAGGTTGGCTTTCTTGGAAAAACATGAGATATAGGGCAGAACTGAAAGCTGTAATAGTGGATGTTATAGAGACAAACAGGGAAATCAGGCCAATTATTAATTTATTGGGCAGGGAATATAGAAAATCAATTGCTGCATAGCGTGTAGTGAAGATGGATAAAAAAATTAAGAATGTGGAGATGGCCGAGTATAGAGCGAGTGCATTTGATATGCCAAATATTGTGAAGTTGGTTCCCTCATATAAGATTGGATGGCCTTCACCATTGCTTCCCCCTGGCACTTGAATGGCTGCTGAAAATGCTATTGTGCCAATGATTGTTGTTGAAACAATGCATGCACTTGCCAGGCTTACAATCCATTGCTGTTCAGATTTGATCATACGACGATGGTCCTCTTCAAATACCATCATAGGTGTCTTTCCATCACGGTTCATTGTTGTTGTTGCCTGCACCGGCACAAGCTTTTCTACTTCCTACGCCATCAAGTTAGTTTGGAATGAGAAAGCAAGTTCATGGTGCATCCCAATAAATAATAATCATGCATGCACAGAAAAACATCATTAAAAAGTGCACAAAAAATGTTCAGATTTATTCGGAGCACTAGTACTTATACTTTCTATGCACGTAACATTACTAGGTACTGAAAGCTAAAATAGTTGACGAAATTCTATAAAAGAAAATGACACATAATGAAACAGAATAATCGCATGCTTCTATGATACATTTGTATCCCTATAAAAACTAGACAAATTTTGTTCCATATCCTTTATTTCGTTGAAAATCAATAATTTATTATTTCTTATGTCTTGAGCTTCCCTATTGTTTTTTTTCCCCCTCATTTTTTCATTTTCTTTTGTCAAATAGTAGGAGATAAATAACAACTCTTGTTTGTAGTGAATTCAAGAAAAAAAAAATCAAGATGTAATATAAACTCGAGAATGTTTTATCTAGACACAAAACAAATGTATTACCTTGTACCACTGCACTTCACGCTGCATTTGTAAAACTGCACCAGAAACAACTTCAAGTTGTGGCTGATATGGCATTTGTCCAACCAAGTGCAAGATATTGTTGCCTCTTTTGTCTACTTTCAACAATAACTCTTTATGCACTCCCATTTGTTGAATAATGAAATTGAAAACATGTTCACAACGGTACATAACTGCAAGATGGAGAGCAGAATGCTCCTCTTCGTCTACACAATCCGGAAATACCACTAAGATCTCTTCTACTATTTCATGAATCCCATTTTTTGCCCCTAATAGAAAGGCCTTTTTAAGGATTGATGAATGTTCTGGACTATTCTGAAGTTCCCAGCAAAACATTCTCACTAAAAATTTTGCGCCATCATGACTTGATTTTATCCCTTGAATGTGCTTGACATGTGGCACTATAATTAGAATGAAGTAAGTTTATAATCAAGTTTTGTATGCAGTTAGTTGTAAGTAGCTACTACAGAATTTCAACTATCTTTTGAACCATTTTTTGAGTATCAGTTGCTTGTAATTTACGGTGAACTGTGAAAGAAAGCAATCCAAATTAGTTAAGAACTAATAACTTTCACTGATATATATATATATATATATATATAAGCAATCCAAACCAGTTAAGAATTAGAGGACAGTGCCAAACCTGTTGAGAATTAGAGGACTGTGCCAAGGTGATAGTGGGGTTCATACTAATTGTACATAATACAACTGTCAGCAAGGGTACATGTAAATTCAATTGAATAATGATTGTTTTCCATCTTAAATTGTTATGCTCTCTGTTTTTGTAATTTTTGTTCTTTGTTCTTTGTTTTTGGTTTTTTTATCATTCTTAAAAATATGTGTTTTATGTCACTTTGGTTTTCTAAGTTATATTTTTTTGTCAATTTTGTCTCTAAACTTTCATATTTGAGTTAAATTGGTCAAGTTTCAAATGCGCCATCTAAATTTCATATATAGTTCCTAAAATATCTGTTTTGTGTCACTTTGATCTTCAAAATTTTAATTTTATCAATTTCTTCCCTAAACATTAGATGTGATCACCGGTTTGTTGGTCACCCATTCCATTCTAGTATGCTTTTTCAAGGGTTTGCGATTGATATATAGGCATAAACCACTGGGGGTGGTGGACCAATGGTGAAGGCATTGCTTTTCCACGGTAGTGAGTCAGGTTTGACTCTTAGGAGGCGTGAAAATGCTGGATTTTCCAGTGGTTCTCTTTGAGACCTCGCGCTGTACTCCGATGGAAACTTTGCCTTACTGCGGGGTGGTTAATGAGCTCCACTAGTGCCTCGGTGGTGGGCCCCTTCCTATGTGTTGGGTGAAGTCAGGCTGGCAACTGGTTATCCTGGGATCTGAGCCTATGGATGCCATGATGACACCATAGAACATCTTTTTTCTAAGCTCAAAAAAAGAAAAAAAAAAAAAGAAAAAAAGAAAAAAAAAAGGTATATAGGCTCATAAGGCTAGGCTTGATTGACTTTTTAGTTTCGTTTATTAAATGGGTCAGACTTAGGAATGCTACTTGCATTAATATATGAGGTTGCCTTATACACGGCTGTCCCATAAAGACGGTAGTTTACGAACAACCAATTATTGAATGCCACATTAGCTTTCAATATCTCAAGAAGAGAAAATTTGATGGACAAACATACACTCGCTTACACTGGATCATCTCCCTGCCTTTCTCTTTGCCTTATCTATCACCATCTACCTACATCTCCTCTCTCCGCCTTAGCTCTACCCCAACCACCATCACCGCTGGAGATCCAACACCAACACGCCAAACCCTTCGTCAACACCAAATCTAAACCCACACCACTACCCCAAACCCGTCATTACTGCCACCAACAGATTACATTGTTGGATCCCAAACCCAAACCCAAACATACACTCACTGATCATTCATCACTGTATCAATTATTGATTTATATTCTTCCTCAAATTGATAAATCATTCATCACTGGTTATCCCAAGCCTAAACCCAAACCCACCATTACTAGTATCAAACTCACCATTGCTGAATTTGCCAGAGAGAGCGAGAGACAGGATAAATAAGAACGTACAGAGGTGAGGTGAGGTAAACGAAAAGTTATTGATTAGGACATCTCCAACGGTTCATTACTTTTTTTCACCAAATTTTAGTAAAAATTCTCTTTGATATCGTCTGCCGCCGGTTGACCGGGCAGACGATCGGACGGTCGACCGACCAATGTAAAATTTTCACAAATTGAGGGGTCATCTGGAGGGTCGACCGGGAGGTCGACCTTCTAGTGTAAAATTTTCACAAAATTTGGCCTTGAGGTGGTCATCTGGGGGGACATCCGGCGGTGAAAATACGATAATGAACAGTGATTTGATAAAAGGCACAAAGCATCCTCAGTTTGGGGAAACATTTGTTATATTAGATTTGATAAAACCATTGGAGCACAAAAAGAGGGACTTTTTCATTAAATTTGAATTTGGTGATGGATTTGGTGTAGCGTTGGAGATGGCCTTAGTTAGGGCACCACATGGCCATACTCTAGGCCAACAAACTCCCATACCCCTTGTATTTTTTAATAACCTAACATAAAATCGTAAAATTGATCTCTTCCACTAATCACTATACATGTAGAGTGCTATTGTAATTGACGTACAACATTATGATTGGCTACCCGTAAACTGTTTAGTTTACGGAATAGCCGTAAATAAGTTATTCTCTTAGTATATACAAGAAAGTTTTATAATACACCTACTCTTTTGGAGTGTGTATCATATGTCCCAATTATGATATTTGTGGTTTTTGATTATGATATTGTGGTTTTATTTATAACTTGGTTATGACTAATTGTAGTGTTAGTTATAACTCATTGTAATATTGGTTACGGCACATTATTATTATTATTATTATTATTATTATTATTATTATTTTGGTTATAATCCAAAAGGTCTTCGGCTATACGTTATCATGTTTTTTGTTACAACTCATTTTTTATTATATATATATATAGTTATGGCTCAAAAAGAATTATGATATGTGTGATAATTAACACCATAAATATCATAACTTGTATATGATACAAAGTCGTTTTGAGGGTATGTATTCTAATTTCTAGCATGACCTAGTATATACATACATATAATTTACATATTTTTTATTTATTTTTATATAAAAAAGATTTACTTAAGATGGAAAACATATTAACTAAATCTATAATTAAATGTAATGACTAAATATTAAGTTTTTGTGTCAAAATTACAAATTATTAATTTTAATTTTAATATATTTTTTATTTAATAAACAGGTTGCTTGGATGGACTTGGGATTTTAATACTATTTCAGGGACAGGCTTGTGAGAGATTTTTATGTATAGGATCGATCTTGAGCAAGAGATAATTTTGTATTTCTTAACTTAGGTTTAATCCTAACCTAACCCCATTTGATATATGTCCGCCCCTACTAAACACTGTAAGGCAATATATGCTTCGTCTTCTTCCATCATTGTTTAGGTATAGCGATCGCAGTTTTTCCTTCATTGTTTAACAGTATTCCGGACTTAGGTTCCGTGGAGTTGGTTGTTGTATATGTCTTGTTGTCATCCTTTAATTCCTTATATTTGAGTTTTAGGATGTGTTGGGCAGGTTTGTAACAGGTTGGTTGAGTTTTGGTCTCAAGTGTTGTTGCCCAGATTTTTGGTTGTCCGCTCGAGCGGGTCCATTTGCGCTCGAGCGGAGTCTGCACACTTTCAGTATCTCGTGCGTCTGCAAAACTACTGCAGGTTTGTTTTTCATGCTCGAGCGGAATTCTTTACGCTCGAGCTGGTCGAGCTCGAGTGGGTACCTTGGCGCTCGAGCGGGTGTTCGATGTCTGTAAAAGTACTAGAGGAGTGTAATCTACGCTCGGGCGGCTTTTCTTTTGTGCTCGAGCGGGTGTGTTTTGCAGTTATGTCTTGGCGCTCGAGCGGGTATGTTTGCGCTCGAGCGGGTTCAGTTTTTTGTGCTTGACGCTCGAGCGTCCTTTTCTCTGCTCGAGTGGACTAGTCGTATATCAGTTGGCAGCTGGGTGATTTTAGATCACATTTTACACATTCTCTCTCTCTCTCTCTCTTACTTTTCAAAAACTCCTTTGGAGAGCTCCTCTCTCTAAAAACACAACTTCTCTCTTAGGTTTGATTTAGTTCGAGTGATCTCCCACCCTTGTCCCTTTGTAAGAAGTGTAGAGCTTGGTGTGGGCTTCTTATCAATCCGAAAATTTCTTGATTTGGAGCACTTTGGGATTTCTTCATCATCTCCTTTGGGTTTCATCTCTTGAGGTAGGGCTAACTACTCATTCTTATGTGCTTTAACATAGATGTTGAGCAATTTGTATAGATGGTTTGATTTGGGAAGTTAGGGTTTGTGATGTGTTATATTGAAAAAGAGGGGTTTTGTCCTTTTGACTCATATATGAATATTTTGGGTCTAAAAAAAAAGTGATTATTGATGCTGTTGATAATATTTGAGCTTTTGGGTCAATATTGAGAAAAAAGGGGAAAATGCCATGTTTGGGTATATTTGGGTCATTAATGTAATTAATGACATTTATCATGGAATTGTGAAATTGAGTTGGAAATAGTGAAATTTGCAAAATATGGGATGGAATGGTGGAGTTGGATTTATTAATCACTCACCTTTGAAAATTGTTGATAAATTATTTGTTAATGTAATTATTTTCTGTTTAGAAATAATTGCTTTAGGCTATCGGTGGAGGATAGTCTTGATTGTTGTAGACAATGCATATGATTAGGCAAACCGAAACTAATCAATTGAATATATCATCGAGTATGGCGGTTGGATTAATACAACAAATATGTGTATTGGTTGATTATGTATATGATAATTGTTTATATACATTGTTGTGTGTGGGAGGAGATAGAGGATGTACTCCACAGTTTAGGGGAAGATAGGGGATGGACTCCTAAACCGAATATTATTTGGGAGGAAATAGGGGATGGACTCCATTGATACAGCAAATATGTATATCTATTGAAGTGATGATACAACAAATCTGTGTATCATTTGTGAAGTATGGAAGTGTTTTTGTGTGTTATTGATACAGCAAATATGTGTATCTATTGAGGCTTATGGAAGTGTTTTGATATGAGTTGTTATCTCATTTGAATTGTTGAAATGGAAGAATTATTAATATGAGATGTAATCTCATTTAAAGTATATGGCCAGGTTCTGAGCTAGGGTTATGAATTGATTTATGTGAGTTAAACATTTATCAAATGCTAATGTTTTAGTTATTGCACATATTATGTTTAGCATATCTCTTCTGGGCGTTGGCTCACCCTATATGGGATACCATTTTTAGGTTCAGGTATTATGCTGCCTCCGAGATCTTAACTTGGATGGCTGTGGGAGTTGAAGACTCTTTTGTTTATTTTTGTTGTATTACATGTATATCAAGCCAAGGGCTTATCTTGTGTAGAGTTAGTACTCTCCTTTTGTAATCAAGTGTTGACTTGGAAAGTTGTAAGCCCATAGGGCATTTACTTTTGTTGTCAACATGTAATACCTTTTGTAATGAATACTCTGATAAATGAAATTATGCTTTATTCTCTTATGTCTAAGCATGCCAAGATTGAATGGTTTATGGGTATATTTTGAGGGCGTTACATTAGGAATCAAAGGGACATGACACACTTTATGGACGGTAGGTATATTTTATTATCATTTTGTTACAATTTCAATGGGACATTAGAAATTGGATAAACTTGACACATTGAAAGTTTTACAATCAAATTTGACAAAATTAAAAATTAAAATACTGAAGTGACATAAAATGCATACTTCAGATATTATAAGTCTTTTTAATGTTTGGTCTTGGTTGGTGGAATTTTTTTTAAGTTAAAAGTTGATAATCAAAAAGGAAAAACTAAAAGCGTCATTTCCCCAACTTTCAAATAATCAGTTTTTTTCCACTTATTTAAACTATTTTCACTTAATAATCTAAGCAGAAACTGCACTAAATAATCCAACGGAGACTCTCAAATTAAAATAAATTATAACCACCTTCCAAAAAGTATAACAAAAGCCCTTTTAAGTCTGCAACCGTCTAACTCGTAGACGATAGTATGGATCAAACCATATTCCCGTTTAGTCTTTACTAATATTTGGATTAGACTTACCTATACTCGGTAACACATGATTTAGTTGGTTGGCCTTATTGTATGCATGTTATTGTGTGTGGTTGACTTTTTTACATAGTTGACTTTTATTTTAATGTGATTCTAATAATATTTGTAAATTATCTATATTCCACCAATAATTCCTAAATTATGAGTTTTATTGCATTTTAGTTGCTAATCTTTTGATTTTGTCAATTTTGATTCCCTATATTACAAAATGTGAGTTAAATAGTCCTTGCCACTCACGCTATCTAAAATAGTTAAATGGGACGTGAGGTATTATTTAGACCTCATTAAAAAAAGGGAGAATATTTTAATCTTTGTGTACGGGGAGCAAATATTCGTTGCTTTCCGTACTTCTCATGTCCAAGCTTCGTTTCTTTCCGAATGACTTGAGAACACAAAACAGTGAGCTACCTTGGGATGTGCTGCCAGAAAAACCCTCCGATGGTCAAGTTAGCACACTTAGAGAGAGAGAGAAGAGAGAGAGAGAGAGAGAGAGAGAGAGAGAGAGAGATGAGACAATGTGGTAGGTAGCTCTAATAACAAGATTTTCCACACCTGTCCATGGATACGCAGCACCGTTTATATAGTTTCTGCGAGCTCTTCTTTGTCTATCCTCCTTCTGACGTGTGGATATGTTCCCCTCTTATATTCTTTCACGTGTAGGTGCAGACGCTGCCCAACACCAAAAGACAAAATTGCCAAACAGTATTGATGCGTACGGATGGCGGAACCCTCTTCCTGCGGCTCCATCATGCCACGTAGCACTTCCTACCGAGCTAAGCCCAGTGCGGTGCCTTGCCATTACCTTCTGACCGCACTACTTGTTCGGCTGCGTCAGTCAACCTTGAATGTGCGTTCAACCAAGCTCCATAGGAGCTCGGTCGAATCCGGCTTTCTAAGGACAAATTATGTCTAACCCTGCAGGATACACATCTCTACTGGACTAGCAGTTCCACGTTATCCCCAAGTTGACCGGACTGAGCTCTCAATCCAATGCGTGCCCGACGCCTGACCGGGTAGAGACTCCGACTTCTGCCCAAACTAGCTCGGCCCATTGTTAGGTCATAAATCTCTCTCTCAATTGCCCATTAATTTCGTCCGCACTAGCGTGCCCGAGTTTGCATTCATTAGCCGAGCTCATTTTCCTGCTTAATCGTTGTCTGCTTTGTTCAGTACTCAGTCACCCATGTTCCCAAATTGGTCCATTATCTCAACCGTGCTAATCTTCATGCCCGCAACTTACTCGGCTGGCGCTTAGTCTATCTAATCCGTCTTGTCAATATTGACATCGGTCTCATCACACAGTTGTCGCTCGTCCATTGGCTCCGTACAGCTTACCAGGCTGTCCTACACCGACTATCCAAATTCAAATTTAGGCGCCTCTTCCGCTTTCATACATATCACCCTCGTATCTAACTCTTTATTTCCACTGTTCATCATCCCTTCCATTGACGACCCAGAGCAACCACGTATTCCAAGCCCTGTCTTCTGTGTGTCTTGCTCGAATTGGAGCATTTTCCTGGTGGGCTTGGTTCCGTTGCTGCCATTTCAAAGCATTTCGTCGATTGGAGCTTCGATTCATGCCCCCACCTGTAAGTTCTCGACTTACTCACCATTCTTTATCCATTCTTCATGTTCTTCTTGTATTTTCATACTTCAACCCCCATATCCACTCATTAAGGAAATTTAAAACACCATAATACTGCCAAAAATCGAATAGGGCTACGGTTTTGCGTTGTTTTTGATGACAAAAAGCTCCCGTGCCCCTAGTTTCCTGCTGTTCATCATCTCCTGTGATGAGCAGGTGTGGATCTGGGTTGGGCCAGGCTCTAAGCAGCTTTTTGATTTGAAAACACAAGTCAACCGGGCAAATTTGTTATTCATAGAACTAGGATGGAGAACCAGGCTACCTAGTATATCAGGTCGTGTGACCGGGCTAATATCTGGCCTACTCGCATGACTGAGCTAGGATTCATCAATCCAAATAGGCCGAGCTACAAAAGAGCACTCGAAATGACCGAGCTAAAATCAAGCTCATATGCGCCGCCGCACTACCACTTACACTTGGTTTTTAACTGTAGAATCCTAGCAGACCAGGCATACCAACACAAGGGCTGTCAAAGACCGAGCAGCCATCGTGCACAACTTAGCCAACTCAATTATGCTACGCTAACCAAGCCGGTCATTTATGGGGCGCTATCGCTTCCTTGTAGACACGCCGGTTGCTTTGGCCGCGTTTCAAGAGGAGTATGATGTCCCAGCTAACGTGTATTTAAAGCTCAGTGAAGAGGATATAAACCCGTGTGGTAGGTTGGAATCCTGTCCCTTCATCGTACTGAGTATAATTGAAGGAGGTCTTCGGTTCCCAGTGCAGCCTTTG
Organism: Camellia japonica; assembly: GCA_030407325.1. Taxonomy (NCBI): domain Eukaryota; kingdom Viridiplantae; phylum Streptophyta; class Magnoliopsida; order Ericales; family Theaceae; genus Camellia; species Camellia japonica. The sequence goes on along the minus strand of JAPPVO010000007.1, from coordinate 71,773,797 downwards.
ATGTGCAAATTTTTGAGACGCACTGGGCTAGCTCCCACACATGTATCTACCAATACTTACCGAATCATAAATGGAGTGGTCAAACTAAACCATTTGCTAGGATTGCAGTTGGGTCTAGCCGAAATCCTGCGTCAATACACGCTCGGTCGCACAAAAGACGGTTTCAATTATTATTTAAAAATAAGACCAGGCAGAGAGCGACTAGTAACCGGTACACCGGAAAAGGACATGCACGATGACAATTTCTTCTGGGTGTCCAGTAATTATGAAACAACTAATGTGCCTGGTTAGTACATCAGCAAGGACTTCGGTTCTTCTTGTAAACCGAGCTTCTTGACTAGTTAATTTTGTCAATAGTAATTGTGCCAAGCTAATTGCCTTCTTTTTACAACTATCGAAGAGTTACAAGCCAATTATCTATATCTAAATGAAGAGGCAATCAAGGCTGTACTAAGATATTGGCATTGAGATTGCCACAAACTTCTCGGCTACGTACCGAGCTACCAATATGCGACACCCCAGAAGAGCAAGGTCACTGACTTCCTTCGGGCACCTTCTCCTCCACCTGACCCAACTCTGCCTGACGTGCCCCTAATCCGATTGACAGAGGAACAAGAAATGGCAAAGAAGAGACGTATTAAGAACCTCATCACCGCCACTTCCACCGAGCTACCGAGCAACCCACCGCCTGTGTCGATTGCTGGTCAGAGTTTCAGGTACCGTGATAATGTTGGCTTCAACGATTGCTTTGAATGCCAAGTCTCACCGGGCTGGCAAGAGGGCCCGCTTGGCCGATCCCTCGGTTGAGTTGGAGGCCGAGCTCACTGCCGAGCATGTGGAAACCGAAGTTGAACCGGTCCCTGCCTGGCAACCGAAGCTGAAATCTCGGGGAAACCCCATCCCGACCAACGCTTTTGTGAAAAGGGGACAAGGAGCACCTCCTTGCTTTCGATCTTTCCAAGTTCCTACTTCTGCTGGAGGATATGGTGGGGACTGAGCATGTTCCAGACACCCGGCTCGTCAAGTCCACAGTAAAATCGATGACGAGGGTAAGAGCTCCGCTTTCAAAATTTTTATAACTATTTGCTCGGTTTGTTTCTTTGCATGGGCTAACTTTCCTTTGATTTCTCACAGGCCATCAAAAAACAACACCTCGTTATGGACCGCATTATCAACCTACGTCATAAAGTGACCGAGCTGAATAACGCCGGCAAGAATGTCTTGGCCAAGCTTGGCTAAGCTAAGACCTCGCTCAAAATCGCCAACACTGACAATGCTACGCTTCTTGGTTAGCTTGGTAGGGCCGAGCAGAAGAGGGACGCGCTCCGTGTTGAGCTAGAGGAGTTGAAAAAGGGAAGGCTGAAAGATGTGGAAGACGCCAACAATCTCGATTTCAAGGAGGCCGAGGACAACTACACTAAACAAGTAGGAGCCACCAAGTACATTTTCTTCAATCCCGGTTAGAAGGTAGCCTTTGAGAAACTCGATCAGGAATCTAAAACTGAGGTGTTCACCTCTCCTCCACCCGCCTTCTTGCCGGTCTACATGGTGGCCTATGCCAACGATGTCTTCAATTCTTTGCAAGAGGAGGCGGAAGCTGAGGCAGAGAAAGAGGCCGAAGGACAGGACAACCAAAATGAGATCGGCCAACAGGAGCTCAACAAAAAAGAAAAGCCATGGTCGACCTGGAAATCGCCGCAGAGGGAGCCGGGGATGAGTTCGTTGATCACTCTCTCTTAGTTTAGTTTTGTATTTTCTATCTTTTTGTGCTGAACTCTTGTAACCGGGCTGCTTGCCCATACTATGTACTTGAACTTTTCAATCAATGAAAATTTCAACTTTGTCATTAGTAATTAAGTACTTCTTCCTTGGAACCGTGCAATATTTACTGGACAAAGCATTTATTCATTAAACCAGGCAAAACGTCTTGTCCAAAAGTAAAGAGTTGAACAAAACATCAACTGTCTTAGCTTGGCGAAACATCTCGGCTAAGAATTTGGAGTTGAACAATTCATCAGCTCCTTTAACCGGGAAAAATGTTGTGGCTAAAAACTTGGAGTTGAACAGGTCATCAACCCTTTCAACCGGGCAAAACACCTCGACTAGAAGCTTTGAGTTGAACAATTCATCAACTCTTTCGGCCGGACAAAATATCTCGGATAGAAGCTTTGAGTTAAACAGTTCATCAACTTTGTTTTCCAGGCAAAACATCTCGGCTAGAAGCTTTGAGTTGAACAATTCATCATCTCTTTTGGCCGGGCAAAACATCTCAGCTAGAAGCTTTGAGTTGAATAATTCATCAACTCTTTTTGCCGGGTGAAATCTTCTCGGCCAGAAGTTGGGAGTTGGACATTTCGTCAACTCTTTTGGTCGGGCAAAATCTCCTCAGCCAAAAGTGGGGAGTTGAACATTTCATCAACCTTTTAGCTGGGCAAAACCTCTTTGGCTTAGGGCAAGCTGCCCCTTGGTCATTGCAATTCATCAATCCTAACAAAATTTCCAAGTGTAGTAATTTGTCTCCATTATATACAAATTTCGTAGATCTTTCACAAAAATTACATTGGAAAATGGAGGGGCATGTCTGCCCTTAACAAAAATTACATTAAAAGTTCAAATAAAAAATAATACTATTTCAAATTGGCTGGGTTCCATGGCCGACGTATGGCTTGGCCATCTAAATCTTCTAGATGGTACACCCCTTAGCCGGCCAAACTGATTTTCTTGTAAGGCCCTTCCCAGTTTGCTCCAAGCTTCCCTTCACCCGGCACTAGAGTGTTGCCCATCACCTTCCTTAGAACCTAATCCCCAACTTTGAATTGTCTGGGGTGAACTGATTTGTTATACTTTTTGGATAGTTCTTGTTGGTATGTCGTGACATGGATCAATTCCTTTTCTCGGTGTTCTTCTGCAAGGTCCAACTCTAGGGCGATGGCTTCGGTATTTAAGTCCAAGTCAAAATTTTTGCTACAAATGGTGGGCATGCCAATCTCTAGTGGGATGACCGCCTGCATGCCATAAGCCAAAGAGAAAGGGGTCTCCTTGGTTGAGTGTCTTGGCATAGTTTGGTAGGCCTAGAGGACTTTCGGGAGCTCCTCAGTCCATTTTCGTTTGGCTTTCTCTAGCCTTCTCTTCAATCCATCTAGAATGGTCTTGTTTAATGCTTTAGCTTGACCATTTGACTGAGGGTAGGCCGGTGTGGAATTGTAGAACTCTATCTTCATCTCCTCACAAAATCCTCTAAACAACTTCCCATCAAACTGGGTGCCATTGTCAGAGAACAAAGCCTTGGGGACACCGAACCGCGTTATCATGTTCTGCCAGGCGAACTTTTTCATATCCTTTTCTTTGATTGTTGCCAGGGGCTCAGCTTCGACCCATTTGGTGAAGTAGTTTGTAGCAGCTATGAAGAACTTGCCGTTGCCTGGTGTAGTTGGGAGTGGTTCCACTATGTCAAGCCCCCATATTGCGAATGGCCAAGGGCTTGTGATAGGAAGAAGTTCTTTGGCCGACTGATGAATTTGGTGGGTGAACTTTTGGCACTTCTCACATTTCCTCACGTACTTCTGTGCGCCTACTTGCATGCACCGCCACTAGTATCCCTACGAGATAGCGCGGTAGGCCAAAGATCTTCTGCCAATATGACTTCCACACACTCCTTCATGGATCTCAAAAAGAAAAGCGTCAACCTTGCTTGGATAGACGCACTTCAAGTATGGATCGGTAAAGGTTTTCTTATACAAGGCACCGGATGGAGAGAGCCAAAACCATTCAGACTTCACTAGGATCCTGTTTGCTTCTTTCTTGTCGGTCGGCAGGATTCTTTCTCTAAGGAAAAGGATGATAGGGTCCATCCAAGAAGGACCTAGCTTGGTGCAGAGAACTTTTGTCTGCTCTGGTCTTCCATACTAAGTCTAGGAAGGAATTTGATTAAGAGAGGGTTGGGGGTTGATTTGTCGGCCATGGAAGCCAGACCGGCCAACTCGTCTGCCCGGCTATTGTCTTCTCAGCCGATTTATTGAACTCGCCTGGCTTGAAAATTTTTGATCTGTTCTCTCACCAGAGTTTGGTATTTGGCCATTCTGTCATCTTTGGCTTCATACTCTCCAGACACTTGATTTACAATGAGTTGGGAGTCGCTGTAGACCATTAGCTCGGATGCTTGCAGTTGGAGCGCATTTTTCCGTCTGGCTAGTAATGCTTCATACTCAGCCTCATTGTTTGACATTGGAAACCCAAGCGTGATGGAATTTTCAATGGTCAGTCTGTTTGGTGAGATCGAAACTACGCCTAGCTGGGCTCCATGTCTATTTGAAGCGCTATCGACAAAAAGTTTCCACATGTCGCAGATAAAAGCTTCCAATATTCTGCGGGGTCTTGGGACTTTTGGAGGTTTAAGTGTTCTGAGTTGCTCGATTGTTCGGCTATTTCCGTGTCAAGCACACCAGTGATGATTGCAACTTGCATGCCCTCATTCCCCCTGGCGATGCGGTGTTGGCTCCAATAGGTTGTCCTATTATTCCCAAATTCATCAATGCATTGCCAAGACGTAGTTGTTTGTCAAGTGACAGGTTGCTGCTCGGGTGCGCAATTTTCGCGCCGCCTTTCATATTTGGTTTGTTAGAAGGGTTGGCTTGGATCGGAGTGGGACTTAGCCGTGCAATTTCCGCGATGCCCACCTCTCTCAGCCCGGCTGCGTCGGTAAGGTCCACCGGGCAAACCGGGTGAGTTCCCGACAAAAATTCTGTACCGAAGTCAACTAAAGTTTGGGCCTTGATGGCGGTCCTTGGTTGAAACTTGATGTCAAACTGCCCCAACTCAACCGCCCACTTCAAGATTCGACCGGAAAAGTCTGCTCGCTCGAACAAGGCTTTCAAAGGAAACTCTGTCAGTACCACGATCGTATGTGCATGAAAGTAATGTGCCAATTTTCTGGAGGCCATCATCAACGCTAAAGCCAGCTTCTCCAACGACAAGTATCTCGATTCTGCCGGGAGTAAGGTCTTACTCACATAGAAGATCGGCAGATGTTGTATGCCTTCTGCCCGGACAAGCACCACGCTGACAGCATGTTGAGAAACGGCCAAATAAAGATAGAGTTCCTCGCCCTGCTTTGGTGTGACCAGGAGTAGAGCGGAAAATAGATAAGTTTTTAGCTTGGCCAACGCTCTATCACACTCTTCGTCCCATGAAAACTTTGACTTCAAGGCTTGGAAGAAAGGGTAGCAACGATCTAACGACCGGCTTATAAATCGGTTAAGCGCGGCTGTTATCCCGGCATGATGTTGCAAGTCCTTTGCTGAGTTGGGTTGCTTCAATTCTTGTATGGCTTTGATTTGAGAGGGATCCGCCTCAATCCCATATTTAGTGACTAAAAAGCCCAATAACTTCCTTGACCCCACGCCGAAGGCGTACTTGGATGCATTTAGATGCAACTTGTGTTGCTTGAGAATGGCAAACATGTCTGCCAAGTCGGCTAAATGTTCGGTCTCACATTTGCTCTTCACGACCATGTCATCGATATAGGCTTCCATTATTCGGCCGAGCAAAGGAGCGAACATCTTTGTGACCATCCTCTGAAAGGTCGCGCCAGCATTCTTTAATCTGAAGGGCATAACCCTATAACAGAACAATCCTCTCGGGTCATGAAAGAAGTGATTTCTTGGTTGGGCTCGTGCATGGAAATCTGGTGGTAGCCGCGGTAAGCGTCCAGGAAGCTGAGCTGATTGTGCCCAGCCGTCAGGTCCACCAGTTGGTTGATTCTGGGCAAAGGGAAACTGTCTTTGGGCCAAGCTCGGTTGACCATCTTGTAGTCGACACAAACTCGCCATTTTCCATTCTTCTTCGGTACCACGACTGTGTTGGAAACCCACCGAGGGTAGTGTACCTCCTGGATAGCCCTCGCTTCAAGCAATTTCTTAACCTCCTCCGCCACTACCTCGGCGTGATGAAGCGCCGATCTCCGCAGCCTTTGAACGACAGGCCGGGCATCCGGGAAGACGTTGAGTTGGTGACAGATGAAGTTCAGATCGACGCTAGGCATATTGTAAGGCGTTCATACAAACACTTCGATGTTTCCAATAAAAAAACCGACCATGTCCAATTGTTCTTGGGCGGTCACACTAGATTCCAATAGGAAGAACTTTTTAGGGTCATTTTCGTTGATCTGCACCTCAACCAAATCCTCGATAGCCTTCTCCTCGACTCGAGTGCCCATATCGTCCAGGATGCTTTGATCTTCCAGTCGATCATTTGTACGAAGCCTTTGGCAGCTCAGCTTCCGTTCACGGCCACAAAACACTACTTGGTCATGACTTGATCACCCCAAACCTCTTCGATCATCTCGGTAGCAGAGAGCAACCTCATGACTTGGTGGTAAGTCGATACCACCACTTGCATGGCATGAAGCCATCCTCTGCCTAGGATCAGGTTGTACATGGAGGGCACTTTCAAAACCCAAAACTTGACTTGCTTTATGATGGGCCCTGCTTTGATCGGTAGGATTATTTTCCCAACCGGCCATTCTGGTTGCGAGTTGAAGCCAACCAACGGTGATGTTGCCGGGGCCAAATATTTCTCTTCAACCTTGAGTTGCTTGAAGGCCTCATAATACATTATTTTTACTGAGCTGCCTTGGTTGAATAGAATGCACCTAACGTCAAAGTCCTTGACGCGTAGTGTGACCACCAACGCGTCGTTGTGCAGCGTTTGAATACGTTCAAGATCTCGGCTTGAAAAGTTGAAAACATCTTTCATCTTGGTTTTTCCCTTTCTAACTGCAGGCTAAACTGACAGAACTTCCCTCATATGCGCCGCCTTCTTGATCATCCCCTGGAGCTCATATACTCGTGCTGGCTCGACGATCCCATGGATCATATTGATCACGCCTTAGGGGGGTGCTTCTAAGGTGGCCAAACCGTTTGGCTTGGCTGAAGTATGGGATGCGGCCTTGACGGCTCCATAACCGTAATGGTCCAGATGGCCAGCCTTCACTAACTCCTCCAAATGTTGTTTCAAAAGGACACAATCCTCTGTGCGATGCTCACGCTCATCATGGCAGGTGCAGCGATATCACGGGTTGAAGCCTTTTTGCACATCGCCCAACTTAGCCGGCCATTGGATGTATGCCTCGTCACGGATCTCGCTAAGTATGCGGTAGATAGGAATTTTGAAAACCGTAGTGATACCCATTCAGGCGTCTAACTTTCCCTTTGTATCTTCCGCAACATCACGGGGGTAGTCAGCACGGTCATTGCGACGACCCTTATACCGATTGTTGCGGTCAGTACCGCAGTTTGATTCTCTTTCATGGTTGTTCGGACGCTTTGCCTCCTGTCCGACCGCGTGAACCTTCCCGGCCAACCTCTTGTCCATCGCTATCGGATTCAGCTTCGTGGTAGCTGCGGTCGCATCATCCTCAACTCGGATGTGCTCGTTGATACGTTGCATTAACAACTCCATGGTAGCCGGCTAACTCATGGTAAGTGAGTTCCGCAGTCTATGTCTGACCAGGAGACAACGCTTGTATTGGGTGATTGCCAAGTTGGTCGGGCAATCGAGAATTTCGTTGAATGTTTCCTAGTACTTGGCGTTGTACGCCTTGAGCGAGTCGCCCGGTGCCATCTTAATGACCAGGAAGTAGTTGACTTCTTTGGGCATTTTGGTGTTGGTTTTGAATTGGGTCACAAACACCTCCGCCAGCTGCTACCCAGCCTCTCGAACCACTTCAGGCCTAACTCACCCAAACTTGATGGGAAAATAAGGCACATAAGGGCGTTATTTCGCCTGTAGCCAGCCATGACCTGCCAGAAGTGGCTTACGTGCATATATGGATCGATTTTTCCATCGTAGAGCGTAAACTTAGGCTAGTGAAAGCCCACAGGGAGCGGCATGGTTTCTATCTCAAAGGAGAAAAGGGCGGCGCTCAACCTCGCGAAGTCTCTATTCAACGATCTATCTACCATTGGGCGTGGTGGCGGCATTGCAACCTCTTCGTTGGCTCGACCTTTATGGGATAACCGCTGTAGCGCCGACACCTTTTGCGTCTCCCGCCGGCGTGCTCTTTCTTCCAGGATGTCCCTCAAGTCCTCCAAATAGGCAGAGTAAGAGTACCTCGACGTCGTCGACGGATGACGGAGACAGTAGCTACTGCCTTGTGCATAGGACTTCCCCGCCGGCAGGTCGGAATCATCAACCCATAACTTTTGGTGATGGAGAGGGAGGGCGTCCGCCGTTGGTTTTGGCTGCCTGAATGACAGGGTGGGGTGCGCTCATTGTGGTTTCCCACTCCAACAACACCCTTTCCTTTGACTTGCCATTTTAGCACCTTCATGTCTGCCACCATCCTCCAAATGACGGCGTCTTGGTCTCTTAGCTTATGCTCCAGGCTTTGAGCATGTGACTCTCTTCGCTACCGGTGCCCGTCTGGGCTATGTGAGTGGTCAGTTCTCCTTACGCGCTTATGTTGCGCATCTCTGGAGAGCCTTCTAACAGAAGTCTCTAGGCCAGCCATGGTCGGGATGGCTTGAGGGATGTCTCTTCTTCGGACGGACTCTGGAGTGATATCGTCGATGGTGGACAGTGGAATGTCGTCGTTGTTCACCATGAAAGATAGTCGGAAAAGCTTGGAGGATAAGGTTTTGTCTGTTAAAGGTTCCCACAGACGGCGCCAATTGTACAGGGAGCAAATATTCGTCGCTTTCCGTACTCCTCGTGTCCAAGTTTCGCTTCTTTCCGAATGACTTGAGAACACAAAACGGTGAGCTACCCAGCGGTGGGCTGTCGGAAAAACCCTCTGACGGTCAAGTTAGCACACTTAGAGAGAGAGAGAGAGAGAGGAGACAATGTGGTAGGTAGCTCTGATAACTAGATTTTTCACACCTGTGCATGGATACGCAGCACTGTTTATATAGTTTCTGCGAGCTCTTCTTTGTCTGTCCTCTTTCTGATGCGTGGATATGTTCCCCTCTTGTGTTCTTCCATGTGTAGGTGCAAACGCTACCCAACACCAAAGGATGAAACCGCCAAATGGTATTGACGCGTACGGACGGCGGAACCCTCTTCCCGCGGCTTCATCATGCCACGTAGCACTTCTTACCGAGCTAAGTCCAGCGCGGCGCCTTGCCATTACCTTAGGACTGTGCTACCTGTTCGGCCGCGTCAGTTAACCCTGAATGTGCGCTCAACCGAGCGCTACAGTCAAGACCCAGCTTCTGCACGGTCAAATCCAGTTTTCTAAGGACAAATTCCGTCCAACCCTACGGAACACACATCTCTACCAGACTAGCAATTCCACGTTATCCCCAAGTTGACCGGACTGAGCTCTCAATCCAGTGTGTGCCCGACGCCTGACCGAGTAGAGACTCCAACTCTAGCCCAAACTAGCTCAGCCCATTGTTAGGTCATAAATCTCCCTCACACTTTGTATTAATTAGTTCGACTTTGATTTTGAATTTATAACTTTATCTTAATTTGATCTAATTGATTATAATTGCTAACATGTTTTTTTTATGAAAAATGTACTCAAGAGTGACAAGTGTCATACTTTAAAACAAAAAATTGTAAAGTTGCTTTACTCGATAAGTTAACCTCAACTAATTCTGTAATTGTTTTTTGTCAAAAACTCTAACAACATTATCAATTAGACTAAATTGACACAATTTAAAATTAATGATCAAAATTAATTAAATTGAAAGTATAAAGAACAAAGTGACACATGAGATCAAATGGAAAGATTATCGATATAATTTACTTTAGAAAAATTCTAACCAAATTGAAAGATTGAACATCAAATGGGAAAATTTAACAGAGCGCACACTGTGCTTGTATTTAATCGTTTTGGTTAGGGAGCAAAATACAATCAAGTATATACTTTGAGAATCATATATGTATTTCATTTTTAATTTTGTTCAGGTTTTATGCGAAATTTTGAAAATATTATAGCTCCAGTTAATTAATGTGGACAGTGTGAACTGTGGGATCATTTAAAATCACATTTTACACTTTAGGCACCAAATTGACAAACCTAAAAGACTAAAAGGATAGAAGATAATTTTAATCTCTAAAATATGCGTTGTTTTTTTTATTTTAGTCTTTTAAGTTTCAATTCGTCATTTTGATATTTAAATTGTCAATTTAAATCAATTTGGTCTTAGATCTAACATCCGTCTATATTGATAATAAAAATATGAATAAAAGACAATTTTGGTCTATGAAATATGTGTTTATTGTCGTTTTAGTCCCTCAAATTTTAAATTATATTATTTTGGTCATCAAAGTTATCAATTTGATATCTCAAATTGACAACGTTGAGGATTAAAATGACAAAATTTAAAATTTCATGTAAAAAGGACAAGAAACTCATACTTTAAGAACTAAAATAATCTTCTATCCAAGGATAAAATATTTTTCCCGTTATTAATGTAAATGGATGTTAGAGATATAATTAAATTGACTCAAATTGACAATTTTAAGAACCAGAATGACAAAATTAAAACTTGAAGAATTAAAAAGACAAAGAATGCATACTTTAACAACTAAAATTCTTATTTATCCAAAATAAAAACTAAAGATGTGTAGGTTGAGAAGCATTTGTTAGTTGTTTAACTTCTATATTTCACTGTGAATTAAGTTGGTGAGTATAGCATTATATATACTTCCAAGCCTGATAAATAAAAGCAGACAAGAAGATAAACAATTCTGACAAACCAGAGAAGAAGTAGCCTTTTGAACTTTGAATCCAGGAGCAGATTGTTGGTGCTTGTGAACTTTGAACTGGGTTCTTCGCGTCCTCAGTAGCATTCGGTAAACTTTGGAAGTCAAAAGGATCCTTTTGAACCGGAACAACTGAAAAATATATGATTCCACGTGTGAACGCCTCTTTCCATGTAGAAATTTAGGATAAATTACACAGTTTGTTCTTCTAGTTTGAGTGAAATATCACTTTGCTTTTCGTAGTTTCAATTTGAACAGTACATTTTTAATTTTGTTGTAATATAGTTCTTCCGTCATTTACTGTTACAATTTTGAATAGAAAAAGGGCACATGCAAAATTAGAGAAACCAAACTAAAATTCAAAAGAAACTTTAAGGGTCACTGGTGTAATGAATAAATTATGCCAGTAGTCCTTATAATTTTTTTCTTTTTTGAATTTTACTTTGACCTCTCTAGTTTGGTATGTGGCCTTTTTTCATTCAAAATGTCTACAACGCCTGATACATGGGAGACATTACAATAAAACAGAATGATGTTCAAATTATTCAAATTAAAACTATAAAGATTAAATTGACACTTCTGTTAAATTACATGGACTAATAATATATTTTATTCTAAAATTTATATGCTTTATCAAAATAAACAGATATGCCATTTCACTAAATTAAGAGTAATATAATTGTAGGTAATTTAGCATGGGATTATACCGCAATTTAAAGGGCATTTGCACTTTTTTTTTTTTTTTTTTGGTTACCAAATAAAAAAATTCTCCAGTGGATGGTTTGTTGACGTAGCTCTTTCCTTCAAGAAGAACGGACACTTCTATGGACTCGAGGTATTTCATGTTTGACACCAACATTTTGTGGATACTCCTAAAATCACGCCATACACTTTTTTTAATTAAAATTTTGAATTCATAATATTGGACAATTTTTAACATCTTGTGGACACTTTGAATCATATCTTCAACTCTTCCAACACAACCTATTCGTTGAATGTCTTCATAGTAATAATATTTTGTATTTTTTGAAATGTGAGAGAAGTTTAGTCAAAATTTCTCTATTGGATCCTCGTTTAGTGAAAAGATAGTCAAATTTATTTTGTTTCATAAACTACCTAAGGAGGAGGCACATAATTGAGTAAGTACAAAGTAGAATATCCTTCTTTTTTTTTCTTAGACAATATTGTCAGAATAACATGTTATAGTGAGATAGAATAATATGTTATTATTTACATTAATTTTGACGATAATATTTTTTTTTAAAGAATTTCATATTCAATATCGATCTTATTTGATAGATCTTGATGAGAGAATTCTAAAAACATGGTGGGGCTTGTAAACCAGAGTCCTTAGGAAGACATTTGGTGGGGCTTGTAAACCTCCAGGACAATGGCTTCGTTTGGCATAAAAAGTCTGAATTAAAATAGTCACTTTAAAAAAAAAAAAAAATTTAAAATTTTAATAAGATAAAATATCACATTTTAAACGAAAGTAATATCATGTGACCCAACTGTCCAAATATTCACCATGAGATGCACCGATTGACCACGTGGCAGCCAATACTCCAAAATGATCATGTTATGGGTATTACCATCCGGCGACAGGCGTCCGGATCCTCTAGAGTAACTCTCTAGAGTGATCCTCTAGAGTGATAATTTAGGATGCGACACGTGTCCAATTAATGAAATCAATGGTTGAGATGTTCCCTATCCAAAACGACGTCGTTTTGGTTTTGATTTTTTTTTTTTTTTTTTTTTGGCAGATCGGGAAGGAGGAAGAACGGGTTAGAGAGAGAGTCTACTCCTTCTCTCTAGAACTAGACCCAGATCTGCAGAAATCATGAAATTTTGGTTCCATTTTGCTTCCATTCATTCCACTTCGGTTATGTTACTGCTTCCATTTTGCATCAAAATTTCCTCCTCCATTTTGATCACAAGCCTAAATCATGGCTGATCAAGATGCATAATCAGCCTCCATTCTGAACAAGACCCAGATCCAGATCTGGAATGGGGATTTACATAATCAAAATGCATAATCAAAAGCAGAAATATACATAATCAAAATGCATATATATATATATATATATATACATAATCAAAATGAAAATCAATAGAAACGATCTGGAAATTTGATATATAATCAATAGAAACTTATATACAGTCCTTCAACAGAAACTGATTTCCAGATCTGGAATGGGGATTTTGTTTCCGGCGAAGGAGATGTCCGATTTAGGCTTGTGATCAGCCATTGGAGGACTCAAGTTAAAGCTTCATGTATCGAGTCGGCAAATGGAAACAGAGGAACATCTGATGCCACCCATGTTCGAGTCGGCATCTTTTTCTGAATATTATCAGACATCAGCAATGGAACGGGACATCAGACATTCCACCACCGCTTCCGCCTTTCGACGACCAAAGTCGAGCTCAGATCTGGTTGCGACAGTCGGAGATCGGGGACGTCATCCTCATCCTCATCCTCTTCGACCTCTGATTTCGATCTCTCTGTGTGTATCTTCCTCGTCCTCCCTTTCGTCGTGATCTTCAAACTCCTTCGCTGCTGCCATTGCTTTCACAACAGGATCTCTGAGTTCAGAAATCAAACCATGTAGCTTGATGTTCAGAAATCAAACCCAGAAGTCTGTTGTTCTTGTGTTTGAAATCGAAAAATCTGAGAAACAAATTTTTTTTTTTTTTTTGAAAATTCCTCACCAAAACGACGTCGTTTTGGTGAGGACTATTTTGAGCCGTCCGATCATCTACTTTAGGAGATCACTCTAGAGGATTACTCTAGAGGATCCGCTCGCCCGGCGACAGGCCCCACGAGCCTAGCCACATCAGCAATTGTATGATGCATGGATGTCAGATCACTTGAAGGTTAGTTGGACCACACTTGCACCCTTCAGTCTATCACTTCTGTTAGACTACCGAGTCTAATTTGTCTTAGAAAAAAGATTGGAACCTCAAGAAGAATTCTAAGAGCTCTAATGGTGTATAGCTCTAATAATGTGATATTTGTGTTTTATTATTGTTTTTTATTTATTTATTATCAAGTCATTAGAGCTCTATTTAAAATTCTTAAATTAAAAAAATGTATCATTTTTATTTATCATAAAATTTATATGGTTTGTCAAAATAAACAGATATGTCATTTTACTATAATTGTGGGTAATCTATTCGCATGGGATTATACCACAATCTAAAGGCTATTTGTACAAAAAAAAATTTCCTTTGAATTTTCCTCTTTTTATTACCTTTTTTTTTACTCCAATGGATGGTTTGTTGACATAGCTATTTCCCTCAAGAAGAACGGACACTACTATGGATTTGAGGCATTTTGTGTTCGACACCTACATTTTGTGAATACTTCTAAAATCGTGCCACACATTTTTAATTAAAATTTTGAATTGATAATATTAAACAATTTTTAACACCTCGCGGACACTTCAAAAACATATCTTGAATCCTCCGAACATAACCTATTCGATGAATGTCCTCATAGTAACAATATTTTGTATTCCTTGGAATGTAACTTATACACTCTAAATATGTTTTGAAATATTTATAAGATGAATACATTATGTACATTTTAATTTTCTATAATTACTTTACATTATTTAAATCAACAGCAAATGATATCTGTGGGGACATATTTTTAAGGTTGTCCACGTGGCCGAGGTTGTTGGTTGAGGTGCCATATATATGAATTGAGATACTGAGATATGGTGCTACCATATCGAAATCCGAGATATTCGAATAGACGACAATAGTCTTAGATGGTTTGAGGCTCTCTGTTTAGATAGAGATGAGACTCTTAAAAGAGTTCATTCTAATCTGGGTTAGATGAGTCCAAGATAGATATTATCCTAAGGGATAGAGCCCTACGAAGTGGTGCTTCTAGAGGACGAGGGCACTGCTGACTATAAAAGTAAGACATCCCCGTGGGTCTAAGGTATGTTTTTGCTTGTGCATCGTTTACTTATTCTAATATCTTTGACAGATAAGTTGACTAACTTGATCGTCAGAGTGCTCCTAGGTGGATGAGCCACTGTGGTGTTTATTGTCTTCTTATGTGCAGGTGTTGGACTCTTCTATTCATTCGTGTGCTCTATGGCTAAGTTCTTTAGATCTCAGCTAGAAGATCTAGTTTGGTTGTGAGGTCAAAAATCAACACCCACAATTTGACGCCGTCTGTGGGAACTTAGTAAGAGTAGATGGCCAACATCGGATAAGGAGATCGAGTCAAAGACGATCTGCACAGCGAGGAAGAGGAGCATGCCAGTCTTGACGGTGGAGGAGATGAGGAAGATTGCAGAGAAGTACATGAGCTGAACCAGAAGCGCATAATGCCGCCAAGGGTCGCAACAACTCGACGAGAAGCAACGAGGGCAGACAGGATCAGGCCCTAGAAGAGTACTACAATGAGAGTGATTTCCAGGTTTAAAAGGACAAATGCATACAAAAGGATATTGAGGTGAAAGATTTGGCACCCAAATTGACGGATTTACAGACGGTGATGAACTTTATGATGTCAAACTAGGTAATGCATCTTGTCACGCTCCCAAAATAATACAATAAAGATAACTCATATGCAGAATAAATATGAGAAAACAACATACTTTCATATATCATAGTTCACGGTTTAACAACCAGTTAGATGCTATGTAGGCTTACATCTTTCCAAGTCATCGCTTGGTCACACAAATTGAGTCTCGCTCATTACAACTTAAGCCCTTGGCTTTACAAATAACAAACATACAAACATAAGACATAATTAAGAAGCTCTTGCTTCCCGAAAGTCCATCCATGCTATTGCCTTGGAGGAAACATCTAACACAATATATGAAGTTTAGCAAAGGTATAAATACCAAGTGCATAAACAATACCGATACTGAAATATCCGCAAAGCCTGCATATTCATATGCCACTAAGACCAAACCTCATTTCCATTTTCCTTCAATTCATTTCAAGTTCATATATGCTACTCAATTGATGAGTTATATTCATTATCTTTCAACAACTAAAATGAGACTACAACTCAATGGTTTTCCAACTATGCCAAATACACATAAACACTTCAAACTTGCCATTTTACGGATATTTCGTCCGAAGGAATCGACACCCATTTACATATGAAATATCGGGTCTTTCACCCAGGACACTCTGGCCAACTTGCTTTAAATGGAGTCCATCCCCTTTCTCCTCTCAAACAAATATATATATGCAATGTATTTATAAACATAATCACATATGGAGTACATCCCCTTTCTCCTCCCAATAAACATACATATACAATGTGTTTATAACATGGTCATATTCAATGACACCAACAATGGATTAGCATTAAATCGTCTAATTCTCGTGCAATTTCTACAACAATCATAGCTATCCTCCACCAATAGCCCAATACAATCATTTCTAAAGAGATCTTCAATCTCAAAATAAATAGTTTATTCAAAACTTCCCTAGGTGAGATATTACACATCCAATATCATCATTTACAACCACAACCTTCCAATTTCATATTTTCAATGTTAATTCCAATTAGTTATGCAAAATAATGATTTAATCAAAATTAGGGCAAAATCCCCCTCTTCCCAAATATCAACTCAATTCACCAAAACCAACTATTTTGGCACAACATTATCTTATATTTAAGCCTCATACTCATTTACCTCATATTCATCAAATACCCCTCTTTTCATTTTACACCAAAATCCTAGATTTGTCCAAACCACAACCAAATCTCATCATCTATACACAATAGCAAATAACTAAGCTAAAAACCATATTAGAGTGTAGAAATTCCCTACCTCAAGTGTAGAAGAAGAAAAGAGATGAAACCCCCAAAATCGACAATGATGAAACTCAATCTCCACCGCACACAACGAAGCCCTCGAGAAGTTACAAAACTTTGACGAAGGAACTATGGCCAAAATCCCAATGGATTTAGAGAAATCAAAGAGAGCAGGTGAGTTTCTAGAGAGAGAATCTCAAGATCTGGAAATTTTGAGACTTTTAGAGAGAGAGAGAGAGAGAAAGCAGAAAATGATCTGAAATGTCACTTTCACGATCTGATAAAAGGCGGTCCGCTCGAGCGTGGAAAGCCCCGCTCGAGCGTAAGACACAGACTCCCGCTTGAGCGTGAAACCCTGCGCTCGAGCGTGAAATACGCTCTCCCAGTATTTTTTTTACAGACACAGTCCCCGCTCGAGCGCCCGAATGCCCACTCGAGCGTAGAGCGAAATTTCATAAGCCCGCTCGAGCGGAAGAACCAAATTCTGGGCAACAAAGGCTTGGAAAAGCAAGCAACCAACCTGTTCCAAACACACAACTACAACCTAATAACCAACATTAAGGGGAAGACAAGGGAAGCAAGACATAAACCACCATCCAAACCATACAAACCCGAGTTAGGAACACCACAAGAGACGGGTCAAAACTAGGGTTGCTATAACCTCCCCCCTTAAAGAATTTCGTCTCCGAAATTACAAATCAGGCTCTAAAACATAATTGAACTATTCACAACCATGTTATTCCCCCAAGTTCAACACCATGACCCATTCTGCAGTCATCTATTCACACCGACTCAATTCACAAGTCCCAAATTAAATGAAATTTTCAATTTTCCCAAAACATTTACGATGTTTAACCAAAGTCCAAATTTTCAAAAATCGTACATAGCATATACAATGCTTCCAAAAATGATACAACATCATCAATATTCCATATTCTCAAAACATAAGCAATGTTTATATTGAATCAATGTTCTTCCCAAACAACCATAACATATATAATGTTTTCATTTAAAACATATACAATGCTTAGACTTTTCATTAATATAATAAATTCTCAATACATGCTCATGCATCAACAAACAAATCCGAATATTGCTCTCGGACTTCTAATTCACGTTCCCAAGTGGCTTCCTCGATTCCGTGATGTTTCTACAATACTTTTACCAAGGGAATTGTCTTGCCTCGCAAAACTTGATCCCGTCTATCCAAGACTTCCACCGGTCTCTCCTCAACGAGGCATCCTCATCTACCTCTAAGTCGGTCCAATCCAACACGTGCGATGGATCCGGCTCATATTTCCGAAGCATACAAATATGAAACACGTCATGAACCCCAGAAATCTGTGGCGGTAATGCCAAACGGTAAGCAACCGTCCCAATCTGCTCAAGGATCTCAAAAGGGCCAATAAACCGAGGGAACAACTTCCTACTCTTCCCAAACCTCATCAAACCCTGTCTAGGTGATATTTTCAAAAAGACATGATCACCCACCTCAAATGACAAAGGTCTCCTCCTATGGTCGGCATAACTTTTCTGGCTACTCTGAGCCATAGCTAGCCTCTTAAGGAAAAGTGCAACTTTCTTCGTAGTTTCTCGAACCAACTCTGGACCCAACAAAGATGCATCACCCACCTCGGCCCAACACACTGGAGATCTACACGGTCGACCATACAAGGCCTCAAACGATGCCATGCCAATACTCGATTGGAAACTATTGTTATAGGCAAACTCCACTAAGGGTAGGTGTCTTTCCCACAACCCCTTAAAATCAAGGACACAGTCTCTAAGCATATCCTTAAGGATCTGAATAGTACGTTCGGACTGCCCGTCAATCTAAGAATGATACGCAGTACTAAAAGTCAATCTAGTGCCCAAGGCACTCTACAAACTTTGCCCCAACCGAGCAGTGAAACGCGGATCTCTATCCGAAACAATCGTCACAGGGACCCCATGCAACCTCACTATGTCCCTAATGTACAAGTCGGCCAAATAATCTATCGAATCACTTATGCGCATAGAAATAAAATGCACTGACTTAGTCAATCAGTCAACGACCACCCAAATGGCATCACTACCCCGTTGAGTCCTCGGAAGGCCCACAACAAAGTCCATCGTAGCATGCTCCCACTTCCACTCAGCTATTGGCAAGGGTTGTAACAAACCCACTGGCCTCTGATGCTCGGCCTTCACTTCTTGACAAGTAAAGCACTTTGATACAAACACAGCCACATCCTTCTTCATACCTCTCCACCAAAACTGGTGTCTAAGGTCATGATACATCTTTGTGCCTCCCGGATGCACCACAAGGTGCGAATAGTGAAATTCTCGGAGTACTTCCTCTTGGCAAGACTCCGGTACAAACAAGCGATCATGGTATCTCACACTTTGGTCGGGATACACAGTCAAACCTCTTTCTACTTTCCCATTAGAAATCTTCTCTCGGAATGATTTCATCTCAAGGTCATCCTTTTGCGATTCCAACACTCGGTTCACAAGTGTAGGTTGTGCAACTACCGAAAACAAAGCTGCGAATTCAACAGACTCGCCCAGTTGCAGGTCAAACTCATTAAGAGTACCCAACATTTCCCATTCTCAAATGGCAATAGAAGATATACTGTTAACTGGCTTTCTACTCGAAGCATCGGCCACAACATTGGCCTTCCCGGGATGATAATGCAACTCAAAATCATAATCCTCTATGAATTCCATCCACTCCTGTGCCTCAAATTCAAGTCTTTCTGTGTAAACAGATATTTCAGACTCTTGTGATCAGAGAACACTTCAAATTTCTCACCATACAAATAGTGCCTCCAAATCTTCAAGGCAGATATCACTGCTGCTAACTCTAAGTCATGGATGGGATAATTTCTCTTATGTGTTTTCAACTGCCGCGAGCCATAGGCTACCACTTTACCCTCTTGCATCAATACACAACCCAAACCTTCCTGTGAAGCATAACAATAAACTGAATAACTCAAACCCCTCTCCGATATAATCAATACTGGAGCAGTGGTGAGTCTAATCTTGAGCTCTTGGAACAACCTTTCACAAGTCTCACTCCACACAAACTTGGTTTATTTTCTAGTTAACTTAGTCAAAGGTGAAGCTAGTCTAGAGAAATCCTTCACAAACCGCTGATAATACCTGGCCAACCCCAAAAAATTACGAATCTCGAAAGCATTCTTAAGTTGCGCCCAATCTTGCACTGCCTCTATCTTGGATGAATCTACAGTCACCCCTTCCCTTGACACTACATACCCTAGGAATTTAACCTCTTCCATCCAAAAGTCATATTCCCCAAACTTAGCATACAGCTTATGGGCTCTAAGTAACTCAAGTACTATTCGTAAATGTTCCTACTGTTCCTCCTCAGAAGGTGAATAAATCAAAATGTCGTCCACAAAGACAACCACAAAACGATCTAAGAATTCACGAAAGATCTGATTCATTAAATCCATAAACACAGCTGGAGCATTAGTTAGCCCAAAAGGCATCACAAGAAACTCATAATGGCCATACCGCGTACGGAATGCCGTCTTCGGGATATCCTCCTCCCTTACTCTCAACTGATGATAACTCGATCTCAGGTCTATCTTAGAGAAACAACATGACCCCTTCAATTGATCAAACATATCATCTATACGAGGCATTGGGTACTTATTCTTAACAGTAACCCGGTTCAACTTTCTGTAATCAATACAAAGTCATAATGCTCTATTTTTCCTTTTAGCAAAGAGAGCCGGTGCTCCCCAAGGTGAAGTACTAAGGCGAATAAAACCCTTATCTAACAATTCCTGGAGTTGAATCTTCAACTCACTCAATTCAGCGGGTGCAAATCTATATGGAGCCATAGAAATCGGTGCCGTATCAGGTACTAAATCAATAGAGAACTCGATCTCTCGGTGAGACGGTAAACTGACAAGATCCTCGGGAAAAACATCAGAGTATTCAAAAACTACCCTCGGCAATTCAACCCGAATTTCATCACACTCACTACTCAAAAAGCTAGCAAGGAGACAACTAAGTTCACTCTGCCCACGCGGATCATATACCAGTGACAAAACTCTATCCACCCGGTCCCCCAAGAAATAAAAGCAATCACCGCTCAAGGTACATACTACTACCTTCTAACGGTAGCAATTTATAATAGCCCGGTATGACGATAACCAGTCTATACCCAATATGACATCAAAACTAAGCATGTCAATTAGTACAAATGCAAAAGATAATCGACGACCAGCAACCTCGATGTCACAACCCCGACATCCCTGTCTCAAGATAACCTCACCACCAATAGGCGACTCAAATAAGAGATACTAATTGTGCCAACTCCACACCCAAAACTAATGCAAACGCATATGAAACAAAAGAATGGGATGCACCTGTATCAATCAACATTAGCAACTGAATTACAAAACAAAAAGGTACCTCTCACTACAGAAGGATCAGGTACAAGATCTGGCCCTACAACTGTATACATACATCCAGTAGGCCTCTGCTCAACCTGCTCACCCCTCGGAGCATAAGCCTGATGCACAGACTGAGCCGAAGAGGCTCCCTGATTGGCCCTCAAGGCTTGTGCTGACTGTGCTGCCTGGTGACTCTGTGTCTATCTCGAACCAGACGCACCAGGTATACCACCCAACTGTGGGCAAAATCTCTTCAGGTGCCCCGCCTGCCCGCACTGATAACAAGTAAGCGGCTGGCCTCTTCCCTGACTCTGCCTCTGAAAACGAGCCGAAGATGATGTTGCTCGCTGTCCTCCTCCTCTCTAAGGACAAGCTGGAGACTTGTGGCCCAACTGACCACACTTAAAGCAAGTAAAATCTCCCTACCCACCTCTCTCAGAACCTGAACTCGGTATTGGAAAAGTGGATCTCGACTGAGTTCCCTGAGACTTCTGAGGATAGGAACTCGTCTGCCTCTTACTATCTCCCTGACTATCCTGACTCCTCCTGGAGCCCCTCATCTTTTCATCTTCTGCCTGCATAATAGTTTCAAGGTGGGCTGCAGACTGCTCAAGGCACCTATAATCTCTAGTCATGGAACCGACAACTTAATACATTAGCCCAGTCCTTAACCTCTTTTCAAACTCCAAACAACGGTGCTCCTTAATCGCCACCAACTCAGGTGAAAACCTCGACAGACTAGTAAAGGTTACCTCAAACTCAGCCACTAGCGTGTTCAACTGCAATAATTTAGAGAATTGATCTCTCAACTTCTCCCTAACCGTGGGAGGTAGAAATTTATCCTGGAAAGCCGCAACAAAAGCCTCCCAAGTTCCTCTAATGCGCCCACACGCATACTTCCACCACTGACCCTCATCCCCCTTCAATTGGAAAGACGCCAAGGTCACTTTCAACTGATCATCCTCGATGCCAACCATCTCGAATGTCTTCACTAACTGTTCTAGCCACTCATCTGCTTTCAATGGCTCCTTAGGATCACCCAAAAACTCATTCGGATTAGACCGGAAAAACCCCCTCTTTAAGAATGATGGCCCTGCTTCAGCTACTTGGGCCTGGACTTAATTCTCAGCCCGGAGAATGTCCATAGATTCTCTTAATGCTCCAGCCATTTCACGGGCTAAGGCGCCCATGGCCTGATGACCAACTGGTTCAACTACATTGGCTTGACTAATTCCTTCTTTCTGTGCCGGAATATCATCCGGTAAAGGCACCTCATGCCTCCTACGCCTACCACGCCTATTACCACCACGTCCACGTCTTGACATCCTAATAAAGCTAACAACAAGGTTAGCACGTTTTCAAACATGCCACGGCTAACTCACTTGCGTTTTAATATATTTGACAATAGTAAATCACTCCACATAGGCATGTAATCACATAAACACATACGAATTTCCTTCCTAGATAATAACCGTCCCACGGCGTTACTAAAGTTCCAATTAGAAATAGCAGTGATCAAGTGCTCTTCTAATAGGACTTCCACAAACCCGTAGACTCAATCAACATCTTAGGAACTAAATTTCATACCCACAAAATCACATAAGCATACAATACATGCTATCATCTCAATCAAGCAAGACAAACCCATTGTGGTACTAACCACTTCCCACGTAACCAAAGTATTCAAACCCGGTACGCTCTGATATCAAGTTGTCACGCCCCCAAAATAATACAATAAAGATAACTCATATGCAGAATAAATATGAGAAAACAACATACTTTCATATATCAGAGTTCACTGTTTAACAACCAGTTAAATGTTATGTAGGCTTACATCTTTCTAACTCATCGCTTGGTTATACAAATTGAGTCTCGCTCATTACAACTTAAGCCATTGGCTTTACAAATAACAAACATACACACATAAGGCATAAATAAGAAGCTCTTGCTTCCCGAAAGTCCATCCATGCTATTGCCTTGGAGGAAACATCTCACTTGCACCAGAAAATGATATTCCCATATAGGGTGAGCCAACAGCCTAGTAGAGATAATCTAACACAATATATGAAGTTTAGCAAAGGTATAAATACCACGTGCCTAAACAATACCGATACTAAAACATCCACAAGGCCTACATATTCATATGCCACTAAGACCAAACCTCATTTCCATTTTCCTTCTATTCATTTCAAGTTCATATATGCTACTCAATTCATGAGTTAAATTCATTATCTTTCAACAACCAAAATGAGACTACAACTCAATGGTTTTCCAACTATGCCAAATACACATAAACACTTCAAACTTGCCATTTTACGGATATTTCGTCCGAAGGAATCGGCACCCATTTACATATGAAATTTCGGGTCTTTCACCCAGGACACTCTAGCCAACTTGCTTTAAATGGAGTCCATCCCCTTTCTCCTCTCAAACAAATATACATATGCAATGTATTTATAAATATAATTACATATGGAGTACATCCCCTTTCTCCTCCCAATAAACATACATATACAATGTATTTATAACATGGTCATATTCAATGCCTACAACAATGGATTAGCATTAAATCGTCTAATTCTCGTGCAATTTCTACAACAATCATAGCTATCCTCCACCGATAGCCCAATACAATCATTTCTAAAGAGATCTTCAATCTCAAAATAAATAATTTATTCAGAACTTCCATAGGTGAGATATTACATATCCAATATCACCATTTACAACCACAACCTTCCAATTTCATATTTTCAATGTTAATTCCAATTATTTATGCAAAATAATGATTTAATCAACATTAGGGCAAAATCCCCCTCTTTCTAAATATCAACCCAATTCACCAAAACTAACTATTTTGGCACAATATGATTTTATATTCAAGCCTAATACTTATTTACCTCATATTCATTAAATACCCCTCTTTTCATTTTACACCCACCTATATTTGTCCAAACCACAACCAAATCGCATCATCTATACACAATAGCAAATAACTAAGCTAAAAACCATATTAGAGTGTAGAAATTCCCTACCTCAAGTGTAGAAGAAGAAAAGAATTGAAACCCCCAAAATCAACGACGATGAAACTCAATCTCCACCGCACATAACCAAGCCCTCGAGAAGTTACACAACTTTGACGAAGGAATTATGGCCAAAATCCCAATGGATTTAGAGAAATCAAAGAGAGCAGGTGAGTTTCTAGAGAGAGAAGCTCAAGATCTGGAAATTTTGAGACTTTTAGAGAGAGAGAGAGAGAGAGAGAGAGAGAGAGAGAGAAAGCAGAAAATGATCTGAAATGTCACTTTCACGATTTGATTAAGGGCGGTCCGCTCGCTCGAGCGTGGAAAGCCCCGCTCGAGCGTAAGACACAGACTCCCGCTCGAGCATGAAACCCTGAGCTCGAGCGTGAAATACACTCTCCCAGTATTTTTTTTGCAGACACAGTCCCCGCTCGAGCGCCCGAATGCCCGCTCGAGTGTAGAGCGAAATTTCAGAAGCCCGCTCGAGCGTAAGAATGCCCGTTCGAGCGAAAGAGCCAAATTCTAGGCAACAAAGGCTTGGAAAAGCAAGCAACCAACCTGTTCCAAACACACAACTACAACCCAATAACCAACATTAAGGGGAAGACAAGGGAAGCAAAACATGAACCACCATCCAAACCATACAAACCCGAGTTCGAAACACCATAAGAGACAGGTCAAAACCAGGGTGGCTATACATCTAGCATTGCTGTTGTCGGTAGCACTGCCGACCACTACAGACGCTGACCCCCAGTCAGTAGGACAAACTGTGGTGCAAAACAATGGGAGGAGGACTATGAACTTACCACGGTAATCTCAACATGTCGGGAGAGAGAAGCTTCAGAGAGTGGGAGTGTCCCAGATCAAAGGATCACACCAAGTGAACGAGTAGGATCACCATGTGCAAAAGATGTTGGATCTTAATAGGTCCAAGAGGACGTATTCGAGTACAAGGAGTAGTGCACCGAAGAGATTGAAATCGATGAGTACTAGGGCAATAGGGTGATCGAAAGAATACTTGTGCGATAACCTTCAGAGAAAGAGTAATACCGACGAGGAGACATCCACTGCACAACCGAAGTCACCATTTTCTGTGGAGTTAGATGCTTTTGAAGCACCAAAGAGGTTTACGATGCTGCAGTTTCAAGTATATGATGGCAAGTCCGATTCTAATTTTCATATTGACTTGTATTCAAATGCAATGTCTTTGTGGAGCAGGAACGACCCGCTGTTGTGTAAGGTGTTCCCATCGACATTGGAAGAAACATCGTTAGACTAGTTCCTAAAGTTACCAAAGGGGTCAGTCAAAAACTGGGAAGGCTTGGCCGAGATGTTCATGGCTCAATTTGTGAGCAACAACATATAGCAACTGAGGGTGGATTCACTACTACTTTGAAAATAGACGATGACGAAAGTCTTAGGGCCTACGCCAAGAGATATTAAGAGATTTACAACCGGATTCCGAGATGCAACCAGGAGTTAAACGTTGTTTCTTTCAAATATGGCCCGGAAGAAGATTGCCTACTTCGATAATCCTTGACAATGACCCTGCTGAAAATCATGGAGG
>JAPPVO010000007.1:71637885-71748197 GCA_030407325.1 Camellia japonica | reverse complement strand
AGTCATGTAGTTACTACTTTCACCTTTTATTTTATGTACAATCATATTATTTAAAAATATATTAGATTTTACAATTAAAAACAATATTTAAGCATATTAATTATATCATGTAATGAAAATTAAGTACAGAAATTTTTTAGCATTGAGATATATACATACTAATCTTTTAAAAGCTTTAATATTTCAATCAAATTTATTAGTTGAATTTAACCAAAATATATATACCATTCAACATGAGAGCATTTTAAAAGAAGGCAAAACTCTATACAATCGAGCAACATGTATATTAGAAGAGGTTAGTTTTATACTTATTCATATATTTGTCTCTTTTTATTATTGGGGATTGGTACAAATATTATATTTAAAAGAACGTTTAAATATCTCTTCCTTTCATATTTTCTCTTTGAGTCTTTTGCCGTGAGTATCTACATGTCCAAATATGTGTATATCAATGTATTTATAAAATAATATATGTATGTGATATTAAATATGTGCATATGTATAAATGTATCATAACTTGTATTCACACATTAGTTTTTAAATGGTTGTTCAATTTATTTTGTTTAATTGATTGGTCCTCTATACAATACTATTTCACAGAATTTGTTCTTAAAATCCTTCTTAACTATATTGATTTTAAGTTAATCTTCTCTCCAAATGTTTATCATTCAAAATACATCACTCAAAATTTCAAATCTCATTGAAAAAAAAAATTTGTGGTGTAGGGGATGAAGGATTTTTAAAATTTTGGAATAGGTAGAGGCACCGTGCGTCGTATTCATTGAGTTCATTTGATTTTAAGAGATTTTATTTATTAAATAAATTCCTATTTTATATAGGATTGACTAATCTATATATATATATATATATATATATACATACAATATATTACCCACAGAAAGATTATTCATTCCCCTAATTTTACTCCCCCAATTCTACCCCAATAATGTGGAATTAGGGGGTTAAAGATGAGAGAGAGAGAGAGAGAGAGAGAGAGAGAGAGAGAGAGACCGCTTTACATGGGTCTTAACGACGTCATTGGGGTTGAAATTAGGGTCCTCAATTAGGAGATGTGGCATCTCTCTTAAGAAAAATGGATTTTTCATTAAGGATTAATCTAAATTTCTTAATTTTTTTTTTTAAATTTTAAACATTAAGAAATAGACATGGCACACAAATATCAGTCCATCTAATCATATCTATGATTTTGAAATTTAAAAACCTTAATATAGAAATTTAAAAAAAAAATCCATATCTAATTCATATCTAATTTGAAATTTAGAAATTTTGAAAGGAAATTAACTTTAGTCTTGTATCAAATTTTAAAAATATTTACTTCAAAATTTTATATATTTATTTTTGAAAACTAAACAGTACATGTGGTGTCTAAAAAATTAAGAATTTTTTAGCTGTCAGAATATTTATAGCAGATTTATTAATTAAAAAAGAAATTCCGCATGGCTCATGTAAACATAAATTAAAAAATACAATCTTTAACATAGAATAAACTAAAATTGAAAAATTATAGGAAAAGAAGTATTTTTATTTAATTATAAATATAATTTTGTAATTTATTAAAATTTTTTCATCTTTATAAATTAAATTATGACATCTATTTTTTATTAAGAAATTAGAATATACAATTAATGACATAACAACTACAATATACAAATATATATATATATATATATATATATATATATTCGAATGAAATTTTTAAAATTAATTCATTCTAAATTATTTTTCTATACATTTTAAATAAATTTTATATTATTATTTAATTTTAGGATTAAGATTTGTTTAAAATAAGATTTATTCCCTATGATTTTGAAAATTACATCTCGTCTCTTGAAGGTTCAAATTTCATAATAAACCGCTCATTTTATTTAAAAAATCAAATCAAATAATAATTTTTAATAATATTAAAATATATTTCAATTGATAATTCAAGTGGTTTTATCATTGTATAAGAGATCAGTTAGAAATTGAGATATTTGTAATTTTTCAAATTATAATGAACAATTCGTATTTTAAACAAAATTCAAGAGATATATTTGTAATTGATTACTAATTTTAAAATTAATTTTAAATTATTTGTTCAGTCCATGCATAACGACATATGCTAAATATATATATATATTACACTAGCGATCAGTAAACACCATGAAAATTTGTGAGGAATAAGTGTATTACATAATAACAGTAGTGGTAGTAGTAGTACTTACCAAAGAATCCGGCAGTTATTTCAAGATGCATAAGCATATCCAACTCCGATTCCGATAGCTGTAGGTTGTGCATCTCACCTACTCTCAGAAAATAACACAGAATCTCCTTCTGACCATGGGAAGCGGCCAAGTGAAGTGGTACATACCCATCCGAATTACGAATGTATAGCAAGCTTGGGTCTTTTCCCACTAGAAACTCAGCAGCCTTTAAATGACCAACAATTGCAGCTTCATGAAGTGCAGTATTCCCCTCTTTGTTCACTCTTCTCAAATCCACCCTTCCAAACTCCACTTGATTCGTTATGAATTCTATTTTCTGCCCCGACATAATCCCTACCATCAGCGCTGTATCGGAGCTTTCTGTGATGCTATTTGTCACTGCTTCTGGATGTGACCTGTAGAAGCTTTCCGTGCTCTCCCAATCACCTTCCAGTATCGCTCGGTGCAGTGGCCGGTATGGGCTAAAATCGACTTTTTAATTTTTTCAAGTTAATATCAAACACGCATACACAAAAATGAGATTTTAATTTAATTAAAAATGGTTAGGAATGAATGGAAAATTATAGCATTTTCAACTTACGCTGACGAGTTGCATACGTTGCGCGATTGAATTTGCTAGTAAAGAACCTTGTGTAGTTGCCGGAGCTTGTTGCCATTTTTTTCTGTTTTTCTAAACTCTTCCTACCACTTGAATATATTATTGATATTTGCTACCTCAGTTTTATTTTTGTAAATCTATTTGGAGATTCCCTCACTGTCATCTTATTTAATATTTGAATAATATTGGAACCCCAAAATTTATAACCTCAACAACCCCTAATTAATTTATAACTACTCATTATATATATATATTTTTTATTTTTTTCACTCTCCCTCACAAATGTGTGTGGAGGAGTGGAGTCCAGGTAGGGGTGATCATGGTCCGGATTGAATCGGATTGGGATAAAATCAGGACGAATCTATTATCTAAAAAAAATCAGAACCAATCCAATCCGTTTAAATCATGGAACCAATTCGAACCAATCCATTTAAATACCGATTAGATCGATTTATAAATACACCCCTAAATTTTGATTAAAGTACAGCTTGCTTTCTATGATTTAGGAAATTACAAATACCTTATTGTTAGTATTTTTTATTTAAAGAATTAACTAAAAAAATAAAAATTAATTGCTCTCCTATACAATATAAAATTACTTAAATTATTAATTGAAATATATTTTTAACATCATTAAAAACAGTTAATTAACTTGATGATTTTTTAATAAAAGAGACGATTTGTTATGAAATTAAAAACATCAAGGGGTGGGCGATTTGTATTTTAATCAAATATCAGGAGGTGTATTTGTAATTTACCCATAAAATAAAAAGTATTGTTATTTATGTCTAAAAATTAGATTTATTTTTTAGATCTAATGATATGATACTTTATGAAAATATTTGAGTCAATTGTTTCTCTAATTTATTTTCTAATAATTAATCTATCATCTTGATAACGCATTATTAAATTTAAAAAATAAATCTACAAAATAAATTTGTATGTCATTATATTAAAATAAAATATCCCCTCGTAAACGAAATTCTACACCACACAAATATATGGAAAATGATACTAGGCCCGACTCTGCAAGTCCGAGTGACACCGAGTGATGCGTCATACATACGCGGCCAGCCTACGTAAAGCTCTTTTCTTTGTTTAAAAATGGAAATTCTTTCTTTTATAAATAGATACAACCTTTTAAGGGGGCAAAAGCATATATAAATCTCAATCAATTATATTGTTAAGGATCATTTTTTGGGGACTATATGTCTATTTGTCGTGAGCATTGCATGGGTGGATGGACTACTAGTATTTTAAGTATTTTATATCAAATGAACCATAACAAGTTAAAGTGTTGACAAAGTAGACGGGATCATCGAACTGGATGGAAGAAGGAGGAGGGTGGAAGCCGGTGCTGTATGGCAAGGGCAAGCACTCGCAGAGCCATGGTGGAGGCCGAGCTGGTATTCATACAATCTTTGTTGACAATATTCCCACATCCTTGAGCTCGAAGGGCCTCAATGATCTGTTCATGAAGTTTGGAATTGTTCGAGATGTTTTCATTCCAAATAAGTTAAGGAAATCTACGCGATCCAGGTTTGGTTTTGTCAGGTACGATTGTCCTGTAGCTGCTGAAGTG
This sequence comes from Camellia japonica, assembly GCA_030407325.1. NCBI lineage: Eukaryota > Viridiplantae > Streptophyta > Magnoliopsida > Ericales > Theaceae > Camellia > Camellia japonica. The sequence continues at coordinate 71,743,792 of JAPPVO010000007.1, read as the reverse complement.
GCAATCCAAAAGCTAATGGCTGTGGTGTGATGATAAAGCCTTGAGAGTTAAGAGAGCAGAGTTTGAAAAGAAAGCATCAGGTGGCAGAGGAGGTCAAGAGGGGCAACCAGGGAATGGATCTGGAAGAGAGGTGGGAGGATCTCAGTGGCAAAGGGGCCAAAAAGCTCAAACAAACACAGGCATTCGGTCATATGCAGAAGTAGTGCAGCTGGGAGCCAGAAACGAAAGTGTGGGTCTCTCGGTGGTAGCCCATGAGGCAGGAAATGGATGGCTCTATGATAGCCTTATTGTTAAGTTGAAAAGCTATTACTCATTTTCAAACTTCCAAAAAGCAGTCAGGGAGAAAGGACCAGCAGAAATTCTAGTTAGGAGGGGGGGAGGAAGAATGGCAGTGGTGTCATTTAAATCATCTGATGATATGAAGGAAAATGCATCAACATTAAAGGATTGCTTGCATGAATGGTGCGAATCAGTTTCAGAGTGGAACAAATTCGGGCACATAGAGCAAGAACGAGGAGTGTGGTTGAGCTGTTATGGAGTCCCACTTAATGTATGGAGTTCAGACACCTTTAACAAGATTGGGAGTCTGTGGGGTGAAGTAATCAGGCTGGATGAGGAGACAACCAACCAGTTATCTTTCAAATGGGCAGAATTAAAATCATTACCTCTTGTATGGGGTATATTAATTCAGTTGTTCAGGTGAGGTGTTCAGGCAGAACTTATCCAGTTAGAGTATGTGAGGAACAAGTTAGGGTATCCAAAGTTATTACAGAAGCGTGTAAGTGCTCTCTTCATGAAAGATGTAGCTCAAACAATATGGAGAACATGTATGGCAGCAATGGTAAGCGAGAGTAGCAGAGGAGGTGGCTGAGGTGGAAGGAGATATGCAATTTGCAGTGGCAGACCTTGGTGAGCAGACTGTCCAGAAGAGGAATGTCATGGCAGCTTTGCAGAGGGATGTTGGGGCGCACGGTATACAAGGGCCAGGTGAGTGGGAAGTGGACGATTCTTCTCATTCGATAGTGGGAGAAACAATCATCCCTAGTATGGGGAATTTAAAAGTGGCAGAAGCATGCAATAGTGGGAAAGATGCTGTTATTGCAACGGTAAGCAAGAAGGGGAGTAATGAGAGGGAGGGAGAGGATGAGGAAATTGTGACTCCTGGGTTTATGAAAAGCATAAGTGGATCTGGGCTTGAGAGGCCTGGGATTTGAATTCAAGTTCTGTTAGAGGAGGCCCAAAACAATAAGGTTGTGTCTAGGCCAACCTAGAAGTTCTGAGTGTGGGCTTGATGAATATAGGCCAGGATGTGGGTCAGGTCAATAGTCAAAGGCTTTCTCCATCATCACAGTGTAAGTTACCATTTTCTCCAAAATCTCATATTTATGAAATATTAACGTTTCCATCCTACTATATTAAAAGTTATGGTATAATCTCAATAACACACTTTTAACCAAACTAATTTAATCCACTAAATTATTAATTTTATTATCTTCACATTTTTCCAAAAGAAATAATAGCAAACATAACTTAACCCAACTCATCTTTCAAACATAATCACATTTCATGCCAAGCTATTCAAATAGTCAATCTTTCCCAAATTCTCTTCAAATAACAATTTTTACAACCTTTCTAAAGTTAACTAAATTACATCAAAATTATGAAATATGCCCAAGAGTAACATTTTTAAGGTTATGAATTTGAAAGTCCACATTTCACATTTTACATTTTTATTTTCACAAAAAAATGAATACAACTAAATCATCAGCATATCATCTTTCATAAAATATCATGAATATGACACTTTTACAATTTTTAATCCCAAAACAACTCTATAATTCCAACTTAAGCATTTACTCAATATTCATCAACATTAATTTATTTTTCTCAAAAATAAATTCCAAATCAAAGATAAAAAAAAAATATTTCAACTTTATGTTTCTCAAAATAAATTTTCTAATCAAAATATGATGTACACACAATCCATACAACTTTTAATTTTTTTTTTCAGATTTTTTTTTAACAAAGTTACCAACACAAGATGATTTTCCCAAATCAAGTTCAAGATATCAACATTCTTAACATTTCAACATAATTTTCTTCCAAAAATTAACCAAACAAAAATCTAAGAAATATATATATATATATATGTAATACCTCCTATAGTGATATATTTTCTCAAAATAACCCTAACATACTTTTAATGTAATAATATGAAGAAAGTCGCTACCTCAAATATGAAGAAAACAAAATCCAAATATGCAAACATTGCCCGATCATGGATCCAAGACCACCATTGCGAAGATCACGACGAGCTCTCCAACTTTCATTTATAACACTTTTGCAAAATCTCACTCTAAAGACTCCCATTTCAAGCTCAAAGATTGAGCATCAATGGAGAACAGGGAGAGAGAGAGAGTGCTGAGCTCTCTGCCAAACCAGCCCAAGAAAAGAAAAGAAAAAGAAAGGAAAAGAAAGAAGGGAGAAGGGAGAAGGCGTGGGGAACAACCCCACGTGGGTTCACTTCTCCAAAATGGATTTTTCAAAAAAATACAATATAATTTTGTAATAATACCTCAAAATTTTATAATATAAATTATAAAATGATATAATTTTTTTCACCACAAAATATAACATTTTTGTACATCACAAAATATAATATTTCGCTCACTACGAAATATACACCCATTTTATTTACTATAAAAATGTATAATTTTTCACCATATAGTACACACCATAAAATCAACTATCAAATATTTATTATAATCCTATATAATAAATGATAACAACTCCCAAGGTGGTTATTACCAATCACATAATTAAAAAGGACCAAATAGTTAAACATGAGTCATTAAACAAACTCAATTTAAATTAAATCAAAGTCATAGGTCCCACCCATAAGCCAAATATGGTCCAATTATATACTAAAATAGACCCAATAATTTATCTCAAATCATGGTCTAAACACCCAAAACTCAAATTTCAAATTCTATTATAAATTAAATTGAACACCAACCAGTCTGTAAATTCTCATAAAATAAATGCTTACTATTAAATTTCAAAATTTTTATCCAACATGCTAGACTCTTATAAGAACAACATAATAAAAATTTTCATAATTTTTGAGATCGAAAATTATATTTTAAAAAAAAATTATTACAAAATTAAATCATTTTCACATATAATTTTACACAACACTCCAATCCAAATATTACTCAATTAATTTATGCATTGACTAGTTAAAAGAAAATATTTTGGGACATTACATGAGTAAAGTCTTCTTTAGCTCGAATCTAGTTTGAAATTAGTCTTCATCGATGTCTTCTTTGTTTGACCAGTCTTCTTAGCTTCCGAATTGAAGGAATCGACAGTGAGATCGAACGGATTTACAACTACTTAGGGCTTTCCAGACCCCACAATTTCGCTATTCTAGCGGCTGATTGGGAGGCTCACACGACTCGCTCTTCTTTTGATCGTTGTCCAAGCTCTACGTTTGGAAATCATCATGATTCTGAGAAGACTAAGGTTGATTCCCCTCAAAAGAGAAAGATTTTGGGCCTGTTTAGTTTGTTTTTGAGAGAGTTGTTTTTGAAAAAAATTTGGGAGAGTTGTTTTAGAAATTTTTTTGGTTTGTTTGGTTGTATATTTCGAGAGACAAATTTTTTTTGGGAGTTTGGGATGATTTGATATTTTGGGAGAATTGAGTAGATGTGTGTGAGAAAAAATGATTGAGAAGGAGAGAGGAGAGAGAAAAAGTGATTGATTGATGTGTAAGAGAGAGTGATTTTGGAAATTTTTTTCTAAAACTCATTTCCCAAACTCAAACCAAACATACCCTTTGAACTTTTTTTTTTTTTTTTTTTTTTTTTTTGTGTTTGTGCAGATCTCTATAGAAGATATGGAGATGTGATCATCTTGTACCTTACTCTGCCTCTACTTTTCTGGAAAAATTGAACAAATAGATTGGAAAAATAGGAGATAGTAGGGTTTGTTGAGGAAGTTGACTCCAAAAGGCTCAAAATGCTCAAATCTGTTCAAAAAAATGAACATATAGGTTCATTTTGTACAGATAATGGATCATTGTGTGTGGGTGTGTGGGTGAGAATGAATATTTTCAATAGATAATGGATCATCTATGTGTGTGGGTGTGTGTTCCGTCTTCTTTGACTTGGAAAACAATTTGAACAGATTACTCCGAAAGAATTAAATAGATAAAAAAATATTTAAATAGACAGTCACAAAAAATTAAACACAAAAAAATATTCGAACAGATAGTTAAAAAATTAAACAGATAAAAATAATTGAACAGTTAGTTAAAAAAAATTAAACAAATAGAGAGAAACCCACAGAATTTGAACATATAGGGAAAAAATTGAATAAATAAGGAAAAAATTTCAACAGATAAATATAAATTTGAACATAAACCAAATCTTCAAGATGCTATAAATCATAAACCAAGACAATCTTCCAAATAAAGCTTAGGCAACATCGCTTTCTTGATCATCATATATAAAGGGAGAGTGGTGAGCTAAAACTCAATGAATGATATAAGTAATAAATGTTTGAATGAATGATATCCGAGATTTCATCAAAACATTTGTAACATACCCGGGAGGTACCGCTCGCGTTAAACAGTTTGGACTCTCGAGATCTCTTTGATCTAGTCTCACAAGTGCAATATGAAACATAGACGAGAGTCCACATTTGGCAAATTTTAGAAAATCCATTTTATTGCAAAAAGAAAAAAAAACATTTTGCCTGAAATGGACTGCGCCATTAGATCTCAGAGTTGTCACCTTATATTTTGGAAAATTAGGAAACCTATGATTCATGCCAATGCCATTGTTCGTTATAACCAAGTTGTCTTTGTTCGGAACCTTAGGTATGAGAGAAGAAGGTCATTAATTGAGCACCCCCGCTCACCCGATCAAAAGATCGGCCTTTACTAAACCATGATATGAATTTTATTTATTTTATATGTTCATATTCCAATTATTTAATAAATCCTACAAAAATTACTATGTGAAGCATACAAGTATAGACTATGTCACTCACTTTGGAATAGCTTGATTTCATGTAGTTTTGAAAGAGTTTTGAAGATATACAACCCAAATAAATTGAGTTTACAAACATGAAAATCAACATCATTCCAAATTAAGCGACACAACCTCCATCCACGGGCATTCATAGAGTTATATCACATAAGCAAATAGCCTCATAGTAGAATGCTAAACATAGTAAGAAAAACACACACAAACGGGATGCTAAGGCATAAAAACTAATATGTTTGACGTCCCGTGAACAAGCTACAAAATAAAGTTAGTAAAACATATATGATCTTATATACAAAATCCTAATGCAATTCACTCATGAGATGCAACTAAAGATTTGGCTTCTAAGACATGACATGTGAATCATCTCAAGAACATGAGGTAGTGCACATAATCACATAGGAATTGATTAAATCCATAAATGCAAAATTAGCCAAATCAAGATGCATGAAACATGGATGCAAAGTATGGATATAACGAAAATAAAATAAAATAAATAAATATGAGGCATATCCACAAATAAGGAAAGCAAGTAAAAGAACGGGATAGAAAGAAGTGGGGCAGGAAATTATTACAACACTTTGAATAAATTATTACAAACCAAATTAGAGGGGGGTGAGGAGAATATTACAACAAAATAAAAATCTCACAATACACTCAAAATAAAATAAACAAAAGAAAAAAAAGGTTTTATGTGCCTTGGAAACCACCGAAAGTTGGTTAACATCGGAAGACAACGCCGTTTTGTCCAAAAGAAGCTAACTAGCCGGCCAACTAGGCCTAGCAAAACCTGTCTCATTACAAAACCAAGAAAATGAACAAACAAGAAATATGTAGGTGGCTCAACTAACCACTGCCGGTTAGATTAAAAACAAGAAAATAAATATAAAATAAAAAAAGTGCAAAGTTACAACAAAACTAACATGAACCTAAAACAAAAAAACAAGTATAAGATAGAACATACAAGATTACAATAAAACTAATATGAGACTAATACAAGAAAAATATAAGTTAGGAAATGCAAGATTACAAGAAAACAAATATAAGATAGAACATGCAAGATTACAGCAAAACTAACATGAACCTAAAACAAGAAAGTAAATATAAGGTAGAACATGCAAGATTATAAAAACCAATATGAGACTAATAAAAGAAAAATATGACCTAGGAAATGCAAGATTACAACATAATTACTATGAAACTAAAACAAGAAAATAAATATAAGATAGAACATGCAAGATTACAACAAAACTAATATGAAATTAAAACAAGCGAATAAAAATAAATAAATAAATAAATAATTATGAGCTAAACAAACCACTAGGATTACAACAATACACTATGAAATATAAAGTAAGAAAATAAATATAAGATAAACAAACCACTTGAATTATAACAAAACACTATGAAATAAGAAGCAAGAAAATAAATATGAGATAGAAAATATAAGAAAATGAAAGACTAGAAATTCACATTCCAAAGAAAGATTGAACTTCTTGATTTCCAAACTTCCTTTTGATCACCCTTAAGTTTAGGAAGTGTGTTCTCAATCCTCAATTTAAAAGCTTGGAATCCTTGCTAAAATGATAGCTTGGAGGTGTATGTGGGGAAAAGTGATTATCTCTCTTGTTTTTGCTCACTTTTACCAATACCCACTCTTCCTTTTGATCAAATCTACTGAAATTCAAGTATTTCAGAATTTTTGGAGGAGTTTTGGGTGTAGAAAAGATGGAATTTCAGTTGGTATGGAAGGTATGAGGTGTATATGGAAGATAAGAGTATTTTTAGCTCAAAAACTCAATTTTTCTCTCTTTTTTTCACTCTTTTCTCACTCTTTTCTCTTCAATTTCGTGGTCCTCCCTCTCTTTTACAATATGATCATTCTATATAGGCAATAAGGGAGAGTGAAGGTCAAAAGGAAGGTGGGAGACAAGAATGTGATAGGAGGGCAAATTTTCAATGTGGTTGCATGGGATACTCTTTTATAGATGCAAACAAAACCTCTTTTTGACAATGGATGATGATTCGGTATGTATTTGGTGATATATGGGTCGGCCAATGGGGTAGGTGAGTGTCTTATACACAAGAAAAAAATGCAAAAAATACACCTTCTCTGTCTGTTGGTTTGAAATGATCAAATATTATTTGAGGGAAAATATAACACAAGGCAAAGTTTTGGTAGAGTGGTTAAGGTGTTGGGTGTGGAGTCTTAGGTTGCGGGTTCAAACCCTTTCACTAGCATTCCTTAAATTCATTTTTTTGGGTACTGACAAGTCAGCGCCATATCATCAGCAAGGATCAATCCAGTCACGCCACGTCAGTAAGATCGCCAAGTTAGCGTTGCAGTCAGCATTGATGGAATATTCCCTAAGTTTTGAAAATTTCAATTTGGCCCAAAAGTTTCAAATAATTGTGCTGTAACCCAGATTTCGGGAGAATTTTTCAGTCAGGCCCCTAGAAGTGCAGCGAAGGTTGATCCTAGCTAAACGAACCATTCTGGATGCAATCGTGAGATCAGAATATTCCCTCGGAAAGGTAATTTTGTGGCTATTTAGGGTTGGAAATAGGGCTCAAATTCTAAGTTTTCTTATTGAGAATTCTGTGAGATACACCTTTTTGTTTTCATCATCGGGTAATTAAAAAAAAAAGCCCAAGTCTTAGGGCCGGTCAAAATGGGGTGTCTACAGTTGCCCTTCTTTGATAGAGCTCAAAGTCATTTCTTGACGTGAGTGAATGTCAAAGCCCAAAGACGACCCTTTTGACAAGGCCATAAGACTTAGGCAAACAAACAAGATGCAAATGCAATTGGTCGAACCCGAAGGTTGCCTACGTATCCCTTTTCAAGGAATCAAACCAACGTAGTCCACGGGCAGAATACAAATGACATGCTCAAAATGTAGTTTGAAAGTTGGACTTACACGCTTCGCGAAGCTAGTTGTTTGAAAATTCATGATTATGCAATGCAATGCAATGTCATGGAGTGATGATAAAGATATGAAGATGGCAACATGAGAGGCAAGCTTCGTGCAAATGATATGAAATATAACAGGGGGTGCATCGCATTAAATGTGCCACAAGATCACATACAAATGTGCCATAACACAAATGATAGGTGAACTTGAAATCCAAACGCATCTTACGTAAGAAGAGAAAATAATGAACTCGAAATCCAAATGCGTTTCACGCGGGAGGAGGTATAGTGGTGTAACCAACAGATGTTCCCAGTCATATTTCCATACGGAGAGAGGAAAGGTTTTAACCAGGTAAACATCTAATCCTAATATGTTTCACGTGAAAGGAGCAAAGGTTGTGTAACCAACAAGCATATCTAATTGTATCTCATACGGAGAGGAGGAAGGTAAACATCAAATCCTAACACGTTTCACGTGAAAGGAACAAAGGTGGTGAAACCAACAGTGTACCTAACCGCATCTCATACGGAGAGGGAGAAGGCTTTAATCGGGTAAACATCAAATCCTAACACGTTTCAAGTGAAAGGAACAAAGGTGGTGTAACCAACAAACGTACCTAACCATATCTCATGCGGAAATGGGAAAGGTTTTAATGAGGTAAACATCAAATCTTAACACGTTTCACGTGAAAGGAACAATGGTGGTGTAACCAACAGACGTGCCTAACCATATCTCATACGGAAAGAGGAAAGGTTTTAACTAGGTAAACATCAAATCCTAACACGTTTCACATGAAAGATGCAAAGGTAGTGTAACCAATAGGCATACCTAACCGTATCTCATACGAAAAGGAAGAAGGTTTTAACCAGGTAAACTGCAAATGCTAACACGTTTCACGTGAAAGGAGTAAATGTGATGTAACCAACATGCGCACCTAATCGTATCTCATACGGAGAGGGGAAAGGTTTTAACCAGGTAAACTTCAAATCCTAACACGTCTCACGTGAAAGGTGAAAATGTGGTGTAACCAACAGGCATACCTGACCGTATCTCATACGGAGAGGGGGAAGGTTTTAACCAGGCAAACGTCAAATCCTAACACGTTTCACGTGAAAGGAGCAAGGGTGGTGTAACCAACAGGCGTACCTAACCGTATCTCATACGGAGAGGGAGAAGGTTTTAACCAGGTAAACTTCAAATCCTAACACGTCTCACGTGAAAGGTGAAAAGGTGGTGTAACCAACAGGCATACCTGACCGTATTTTATACGGAGAGGGGGAAGGTTTTAACCAGGTAAACGTCAAATCCTAACATGTTTCAAGTGAAAGGAACAAAGGTGGTGTAACCAACAGGCATACTTGACCGTATCTGATACGGAGAGGGGAAGGTTTTAACTAGGTAAACATCAAATCCTAAAATGTTTCACGTGAAAGGAGCAAAGTTGGTGTAACCAATAGGCATACCTAACCGTATCTCATACGGAGAGGGGAAATGTTACATATACACACGAACGATATACAAAATACGTATTACATACGTATACATATACACACAGGAAAATTATATATATACGGATGCACACATATACATATACGGAGAAAATATATACATAGTTACATGTACACAGACATATACGTACATAATATAATACACACAAACATACGTACACATACATATACATATCTCTTTCCTCCTCTGTTTTTGTCTCTCTCTCTCTCTTCCTTCATCTTCTTCAATCTCTGTTTAAACTCTTGGAAACTATGCTCATAATCATCATTCCACTCAAACTTTACCCATTTCCTGCTGAGATTGGTAAGTGGCAAAGCAATATAGGAGAATCCTTCCACAAACCGTTTGTAATAACCAACAAGCCCTAAAAAGCTACGTACCTCTGTCACAGAAGTAGGTCGTGGCCAATCAACAATTGTTGTCACCTTCGTGCTATCCACAAATACCCCATCTTTACTCATTACATGACCCAAAAAGGATACATTGCTCAACCAGATTTCACACTTCTTAAATTTTGCATACAGTCTCTCCTCCCTAAGGATCTGCAGTACTACCCTCAAATGCTACTCATGCTCCTCCTTACTCCTCGAATAAATTAGGATGTCATCAATAAACACTACCACAAATTTATCTAGTTGGGGTTTAAATACTCTGTTCATCAAATCCATGAATGTGGCTGGTGCATTTGTGAGACCAAAAGGCATCACCAAGAACTCATAATGCCCATAACGAGTTCTAAAAGCGGTCTTAGGAACATCTTCGTCCCTTACCTTCAACTGGTGATAGCCTAACCTCAAGTCAATTTTAGAGAATACTTGAGCTCCCTGTAACTGGTCAAATAGGTCATCAATGCGTGGCAAATGATATCTATTCTTCACTGTGACTTTATTCAGTTCTCTATAATCAATACACAATCTCATAGATCCATCCTTCTTCTTCACAAACAACACAGGTGCTCCCTAAGGTGAAACACTAGGCCTAATAAAACCTTTGTCTAGTAACTCCTGTAACTAAGTTTGTAACTCCCTCAACTCCAATGGTGCCATTATATAGGGCGCTTTAGAGATAGGTGCTGTATTGGAAACCAAGTCAACAGAAAATTCTACCTCACGATCTAGAGGAAGTCCAGGTAGATCCTCTAGAAAAAAACATCAACACATTCACTCACTACAGGCAACTCCTCTAACTTCTGCTCTAGTTGTTCAGTACTCACCACACAAGCTAAATAACCATGACACCCTTTTCTCAACATTCGATTAGCCTGAAAGGAAGAAATAAAACAGATAAAAGACCCTTTCCCATCTCCCTGAAAGAAAACTCAAGTTGTCTCGGCATAGCAAAAACTAACCTCTTTCTAAAACAATCAACAGAGGCATGATGCTTCGTTAACAAATCCATACCCAAAATCACATCAAAATCCTTCATCTCTAAGGAAATCAAATCCACTAGAACAATCCTACCATCCAAGTTTACTTCACAAGATCTACAAACATCTCCGAATACTACTGTTTCTCCTAATGAAGTAGACACAACAATACAAACATCAAAAGGCTCACAAGGAATAGACAATCCAAATAGATATCTAGATATTAACTCTTAACCTTCAAAATTAAATCAAGAAAGATTCAACATAAGTTTAAACAAAACTAACTCAACCACACACTACTAAGGACTATAGGGACTGGACCTCGTCTAAATGATGCAATGCAAGATATGTAACTTAATAAACTATAGCTCTGATACCACAATTGTCACACCCCAATATTGTCACACCCAAATCCGGGCATGATTGGCCGTGGCCCACAGGGACTCAGCCCAAGGCACACGTAAGCCTAAACATGAACCCAAAATCACAAAGAATAAATGTGATGATAGCCCATAAATAAATAAATCAAAACCCAATCCAGTGACAAGTCACAAGTATAAACGGCAAAACCAACCGTAATCAATACCATCCAAACTTATGGATATAAACAGCCCACATATCAAAATAATCCTAAATGAACCTCAATAAAAATAAAAATAAATATGCACAAACTGGACATGACAATCTAAAACAAAATAAATAAATGTCCTAGAGGTCCATACAATTGAGTCCCCACTACGCCATGAGTCCACTCTAAGTCCTTCTAACACTTGAAAATGATAAACAACTAAGTCAGCTGATAGCTCAGTGAGTAGCAACATGGATAGTATATATAGTTTTGAAAACAGGGATCAATTCCAAAATAAGACATATATCACAGAAACTAGATTGCATACAGTTTGGTAAAGAGAATCTGTTTCAAAAAGAAAGTTCCACAGTTCAATAGTTAAAATACTCATGTCTCTCAAGAACATGATAAATGACATTTTCCACTTAAAACAGATTACAACATGAATACCAATAATTTTCTAGGTACCACAAAATAACAAGTAACATGCCACACAGTTCTCAAGGCTATAAGCCCCGTTGGATCCAATATCGAACTAAGAGTCATCCTCAGGGTGGCAACCCGGGCCTTTTCTCTAAGACGATCCGATTGAAGGTCACCTAGCTTAACCTAGGTCTTTTCCTTACAATTGTTGAGCACTAGAGTCATCACGACCCAACCGGATCTATTCCCTAGTGGCCAGAGTCACCACACACAGTGGAATAATTTCCCTAGACTAAAATATATAGATGGTCCCAATAATCAATACACATCAGTTTCGCAAAACATGGTAGTTCACCATTATAAACATGAGACCAAAACAAATAGTTTACAGTATGCCAAGTTCACACATGTTTCAGAAATAATTTGATTCCATTGATAATATAATAATTTATCAAAACAGTTTAGTCCTGAAACAACAATTAAATTTTCCAACAGTTCAGGGTAAGGGAACATTTATAAAAATATGTAGCATGAAACTACTCACCTGAAAACGAAATAATATAATCCTCGAATAGAGTTTGAAAGTCCAACTAGTGCCCTGAACCAAGTATAAAGACTACATGTCACTACTAATTTAAAAAATACTAAAGAGAATAATAAACTAAGTACCCCACACTAAAGCGCACTAACACAGCTCAACCTCACTCACCGTTACTCTTAAATAATACCTAAGTTAATGTTCTTCAAGGTCTAAAATTGCCCAAGACATGGGTTCCGATCGAAACTTAACTAAAAGTAAGTTTAAGATAAAACAGAGTTTTAAACAAGTTTTCCCAATATCTTCGCTAACTTTGAAAATTACAAAACCCACTCCACACTGTTCGAAAAATTCCAAAACCCTCCAGATATCAACTAATATATCCTAAGTTTCAAACCCAATTGGTTTTACTTGATTTGCTTATCAAAATAATTATTTACAATTAATTACACCCAAACAGGTTGTTTTCTGCAGCACTTTAAAGAAGTTAATGGTTCTCTTAGTATACACGAGCAATCAATGCAAGGCCAAAAGTAAGAAAATAGACTTGTAACCGGTTCTAATGACGCTAATTTGATAATTTTTGGATTTATACCCAAAGAGAATGACACTTCCGAAGTTACTATTTTGAACCAATTTTCTAGACAGATTTGAATGCACCAGTTAATATAGATTTCGACTCCCAAAAATTATGAGAAAAATCAGATATGCAACTAAATATGTAATTAATATACTGTAAAAATTTCAGTTCAAAATTCATTCGTTTGATATGGTTTCTTGATTTTTAAAGTTTGTGATTTTGTGCAGAATTTTTGGACTAAGAATTACACCCATTCTTTATACATGAATTTAACTCCTCAGATTTCTTAACAGTATATATATACAAATACATAAACCTACAACCTCTCCATCAATGAACTAAATAATAATGGAGTAAGGATAAAGAACAAAAACAAAGAGAAGAAGAAAGATAAAGACCTTCTACACACCCACAAGTTCTTCTTTGTTTGTAACCCCTTTTTCTTCTTCTTCTCTCTCAACCTCTCTCTCCCCGTGGCTGCTGTTGCTGTTGTTATATATTGTATTAGGCAACCTAGGGTTACTTTATATATCTAAACAAAAGGCTCTAAATTATTATCTCTTTATATTATTTTATTTTCTAACCCATTAATTTAAATAAAATATGACTATTATTATGACAAAATATACTTACTAACTTGCCCTCTATTTTTTAAAATAATAAATCTTGCCTCTAAATTAAATACTTTCACCATAAATTTATTTTAAGTTTAAAATTAATTAAAAGATCATTCAATAATAATTAATTTGCACTTTAGGATTCACCATCAAAATATTTGAGATTGTGAAATTATTATTATTTAATTATTTACTTGATTTGTATATTCGGGTTCTCACAGCAGGTGTTAGCTGGGTATTCATGGGCTTGGGACTAGAATGAGGATGGGTGTTTTTGGTAAAACATCTCTCCTCATTGTTTGATCTTCCCTTGTTTGCCAACCTGTGATTCAAAATACCCACAACCTGGCTTTTCTCATTGAATTCATCCATAGTAACCCCCATCAAAGTACCCGCAACCTGGCTTTTCATTGAATTCATCCATTGTAACCCCCACTTGACCATTGATGTGTTGAGTGGCGAAAGTTTCATCTACAACCCTTTCAACAATTGCAAGGACTTGCCATTTGTTCAGGCATTTGGTCTTCAGAGCTTCGACAACCCATCGGAGATGTGCACAAGGGTCAATAGCCACCCTAGGCTCATTCTTGCTACTTGTTTCGGCCCAATCTAAGAGTCGGACGGCTATATCTGGGCAAGGTTGATTTGCTTTTGACATGGTATCTCCTAGGCTTGAGATGTCTTTGAACATTGTGCCTAACTGGGTTACCCTTCTATTATCACCACCAATCTTCATCTCAGTTTCAATTTTGGGTTGGCCCATTCCTCTTTTAGCTTGTCCCAACATTGGAGAATTCTTTGGTACAAAATCCCCAACATGAGGTGTGCTAAATGACGAGGTCAAAACCCTAAATGTTAAATCTGCCACCGTTCCTTGAAGGTCTTCAATCATTCTCAACATCTCAGCAGTAGTAGGTTCGGCCATTTGGCGCTCTAGGTGCATCCATTATGCACAAATCGGTGTTTTAAAAAATAAGCACCTCTGGCCTGGGCAGATGGGACAGAGTAATATATATACTGCAGTCGAAGGTAAGAGGCAGTGTATGGATGAGGTTAAGGTGAGGAGGAGGTACTTAGTCATGGATGGAAAGTAGATTAGTGGTAACATTGGGTTCTTGAGGTGGAGCTATCGTCTGGTTCATGATGAGATTCTAAACCTCATGACGAAAGCGATAGCAGCGATTGGTGTCATGACCGCACTGCTGATGGTACGCACAGTATTTGGTGGGGTTATGTCTAGCAGGGAGCGGGTCAAAAAGAGGTTGGGGATTAAGAGGTTTGAGATACTCTTTTTCCAACAGGACTTTTAGTGCGCGGGTTAGGCTCATATTGAGGGGGTGAATGTTCTGCCTTGAGCTCGGGTCAGGCCGGCTATTTGTGGGCTAGTATTGGCAAAGGGGTTGGTTTTTTTAGTATTGGCGGCGATGGTATTGATTTCAGTGGGTTTGGGAATAGTGCTACTACTTGCATTAATACTTTTGGTAAATGCCCTTTGGAAGGATCCCTTTGTTAAATACACTCTCAATTTGTACCTCCAATTTATGCAAATCTTTGAAAGTGAACAGTGGAGTGATTATTAACTTTTGTAACATATCAGGCTCAAGATTCTGTAACACTATCTGAACTTGGTCTCTCTCAGAAGGTCGATCTATCATTTGTGCTTTCTTTACTCTCCACCTTGTAACAAATTCCACAAAAGTTTCTTTAGGATTCTAGTGGGTTATTTCAAGCTCTCGGGTCATCATTTCAATTTGTGTGTTATAAGAATACTGATTAACAAACGCCTGAGCCAAGTCTTCCCAAATCTGCTTCACTTTATCCTCCAACTTGGCATACCAAGTGGCTGCTATACCCGATAGGGTTCTTCCATACAAAGAGAGTTTCTGAGGCCTAGTCAGACCCATCAATTTCAGGACATCCGAGAAAAGTCAGATATATACCACAGGATCTCCAGACCCGTTGAAACGGTCAATATTTGACATTTGAATCTGTCTGGGAACCTTACGGGAGCCTTTGTGTACACATCCTCAATGTCTGGAATGGAGTTGATCCTCTGTGCCCTTTTGAATTGCTTCTCAGGTTTGGCAATTTTTACCAAGGCCGGGTCGAGATCATTAATATCAAGGGGGAAAAGTCCCTTATTAGGCTGCACCAGGGGTCTGAAAACTCGAGCTTGAGCCAACCCTTCTTGAGGATTTAGATCCTGTAAATCTTCAGCTAGCGGAGGTGGATCAAGGTTCAGCTGGGTAGTCGGGACTGAATGTGTGGTAAATGTCTCAGATGGGCATCGCATTTCAGCAATGGTGTCCTCATGAGCAGTGATTCTGTTGTTCACCGTATCCATGGCTTTTTGAAATGACGTCATCATGGCCACAACTTCTTCTGGACTCTGTGCCATCACGGGTCTGTTGAATTGGTAATTGGGGAAATGGATGGATGTAACCTGAGAGATGACTAATAAGGATTTTGAACCGGTTATGCTTGACGTATCTAAATTAGATAGATGGATTTGATTGAATTGGGCCTTGTATCTTTTGGGATTGGATGGACTGTGATGGGTTAAGCTCTTCCGAGTTGGATTGGGCTGGGCCTTTTCTGGATTGGTTACTACTTCTTCTTGGCAACCTACCAAAAATGTACGATCAAACTCTTTTGGCTTAGACGAACCTAGCATTTAAAAGCAAATGCCCCATCAGATCAAGGTACCGTGTATGCCAGCCAAAACAAAGCAAGATACAATTTTTGGCCTTAGTTCTGGTCTTGCTAAAAATTCACCCGCTCAGATACAATCCCCAAATCCTTATATTTTTCCCTCTTTATCAATCACAAACACTTGGATTTTGACCCAAATTCTGATTCTGATATGACCCTCAAGTTTGAAAGGAATTGTCTCAAGATTAAGACTCTCCAAGGATTGCATCATACATTTCTAAAGATTTCATATTTTGCACAAAAGCATTTACAACACCCCTATGAGAGGTTAGGGTTTCCCTATCCTAGTTTTGGAGTGATCTACAACTTTACTATTCAAACAAGCGGTATCACAATATCCTGAATATGGAGAGTATCATGTCCTAATTTGAAAGTTCACTAGAGTTTTACTACATGCACTAGGCCAATTGGTCAAAAAGGGTACCTCAAAAAGATTACCTAATATACCTCTCACTCCTAACATCGAAAGGTGAAAGGAGGATCAAATGGTATGGCGGTAACCTAGATCCAAGGGTAGTATTCCCAATGTGACATTGCCTACGTCCGTACAGCCTTTTGGCAAGCTTTTGGTAAGCCTCTGGCAAGCCGTCCAAGATATCAAATGGTAAACACAGTGACTTATGAGCACCAGGCAAATGCAATGCAAAGAACATACATATGTAGATAAAAGTTCACATCATGAAATTCAAGTCAAGTTCTCTAAGATCCCCAGTAGAGTCGCCAAAAATTGTAGCCGGTTTTTTGCGCTCCTCGGAGGGTTAGTCTCCTCGAATGCGATTCCCTACAGTTCGGACTCCCGTGGCTCTAAATCTAGCTTCACAAGTGCAATATGAAATAGAAAAACGAATGAGAGTCTTGATCCTTTAAATCCTTAGAAAATCTATTAATCACAAGAGATGCCAAAAATGGACTGCATTGCTAGATTTCAGAATCGCCACCTAACATTTTTGGGAGAATTAGGAAACCTGTGACTCGTGCCAAAGGCCACTTGTCCATCATAACCAAAGTGTCTTGGTTCATGAACTTAGGTATGAGAGGGAAAGGTCATGAATTGAGCACTCCACTCACCCAATCAAAGATCAGCCTCTACTAAATCATGATGAGAATCTTATAGACATTATATGCTCATATTCTGATTATTAATGTGCTAACATTACTAAGCGTGGAAAACAAGTATAGACCACGTCACTTACTTTGGAATGCTTTGATTTCAGGTTTTTTGAAAGAGTTTAGAATGTGTGCAACTCTATGAAAAAAATGAGCTCATATGTACAATAATCAAAGTCATTCCAATTTAAGAAAAATAGCCTTCATCCACAGGCATTCATAGAGATATTTCAAGTAAGTAAGTAGTCTCATGGTAGTATGCTCAACATGGTAACACAAACACACATATGATATGCTAAAGCAAAAATACTCACCTAGTACTCCACTGTGGCAAGCAAAAGAAAAAAAGATAGTTAGAAAAAAATGCATGATCCTAATATGCAAAATGGCTAATGCAACGCATACAAAAACACAACTACTAGATTCGGCTACTAACATGATGTGTGAATCAACTCCAAGCATGAGGTAGCGCACATAATCAAGTAGGATTTGATAATGACATCAAGTATGATGAGCCAAACCTTTAATGCATGGAAAAATGGATACAAGGCATGGAAATGATATGAAACGAAAACATGATATTTTGTACAACCACGGTAAGCATATAAATAAAAGGGAGAAAGAAATGGAGGTTGGAAGGCATACATCAAGTGTTACAAATTTGCTCTCTTACAAGAGGGTTTGAATGTCCTAATTAACTAATTATTACATACCCAAATGAAGTAACTAATTATTACAAATATGAATTTCAAAGCGACTAATCTAAAGGAATTGAAAGAGAGTCGAGGAATCGCATGCTCATAAGCAAGGATATCATTTGGAAAACCTCTCTGCTTGCTGCCAGAAATTGCCCTGTTCGCAGCTAGAAAATAGTTCTGTTTTAGCCTCAGGATCTGCTCTGCTTTGTTGAAAAACCAACAATGCCATACAAAAGGTTTAGTCGGCCAACTTAATTAACTGGTCGGCCGTACAGGAGAATGGACGGCCGGCCACTATTTTTTGAGGAAAACCTGCTACAATAGCACTGGGACAGAGCAAGACAAAAGATTTTCAAAGGATGTTTATCTCTTCTGCCCTTCCCTATCATGAAGATGTTCAAGGGAGGGATAGATTTGTTTCTCAAATCATCAACTATCGCAGAGTTGTTGCATGATGATCTTAGAAGCGATAGGAAAAGGCTTTACTAAACACAATGAAAAACAAACTATTCTACCTACCTCTTTCCTATCATGAACTTCAAGGAAGAGATGGACATACTTTATAAATCATCAAACATTACAAGATAGTATGTGATGATCATAGAAACATCTAAGATTAAAAAAAAAATAAAAATAAAAAATAACTCAAAAATTGTTGTAAACCCTTCTTTCTAGTCATGGAATAAAGATGAAAAATCCATTTCCATATCTCAAAAATGGAACCAGAAGAGAGCTTACAACATTTTTGACACGGAAGCTACTACCTAGCTTCAATGTGTACAACAATAGTATGAAAGCAAGAAATTTATAGCTAGTTAATCAAACTTGGGGTGAGGTGGCTAAGTTTTAACCCTCCCACAACAACAAGGTTCCAATATACATAAAGAAAGCTAGAAATTTATAGCTAGTTAATCAAACTTGTGGCAGGGTGGCTAAGTTTAACCCTCCCACAACCACAAGGTTCCAATATACATAAGGAGAGCTATAAGGATCAAAGTAAAGTGATCAACTCAAATGGATTGGCCGCTATATCCTAAGCACACCAAATCTGTGAGGACTTATAAAAATACAATTTATAATATTCAAAGCATAAGTTAAACATTAAACAGCCCATAAACACCCAAAAAAAAAAAAAAAAGGTGTTAAAACTAAGAGAAGCAATAAAAAAAAAAAAAAAAAGAGTAAAGAATAAGTTATAGTAATCAAACCTAAGGAAAGGTGCCTAATCCATCTACTCTTTGTAACTTTTAATCACATATTTTAGCCCCTCAAAACAACTAAGAAACAGTGTGTAAAACAAACAAAAAAAAAAAAAAAAAAGGAAGAGGAAAGAGAAGTAAAGAAGAAGATGCGATGTTATACCTCTTGAAAAGAGAGGTAAGTTCTTAGTTAACAAACTTGATTTCAAATAACCTCAAATATCTGAAATAAGGTTCCAAACTTTAGCAAAAAGCTTAAAGTTTGGACTTCAATGTTGTATCTATAGTATATCTATATTCAAGAGGGTAAAGAATGCTTTGTATGCCTTTGCAAATGCATGCTCACTAAGTTTTTCTAACCCTAAACTCAAAGGGAAGGTGCTGTATTTATAGAATTTCAACTTCTCACGTCAGAAATATCTTCAAAAGAGAATAGGTGGCCAAATCATGTGCATGGGAGCAGTCTGCTACTACAAAAATATCTTCTGCTCTAAACATGGCTGGCTAGCCAAGAGGATGTACGGCCGACCCAAAAAATGTGCCATGCCCATCAGCTTTTGGTCTTGCTGCTCTTTGAGTGGTCAGGCTAGAAAACAAGTTTTGGTCCAAATGGGATGCAAGGTTTGGGTTTGAAGCTCAAAACTAAATTCCTTTGCTGAAGATTCAAAAAAATTGCACGACGTAACGTTTCATCATCTGGTGTTCAGAATGAAGCTCCCAAGTCTTAGGGGTGGTAAAAAATTGGGTGTCTACAACGCTGATTATTCTCATCAAGCAATTTTTATATTGCGACCTTATCTTGATACAAAACCCTTTCATGTGGTTTTGGTTAGCTTAGAGGCAAGTTCTCAACATAAATCATTTCATTTGATATCATTTCAATTTGTTGTTTTGTGGTCTTTTTTTTCTTTGTCTCTCTTGTCTCACATTCAAAATTGTACATCTTTTTTTTCTTCCTGGCCTTGATTTTGATTTTCTTGACCATGGATGTTTGCAATGGTTCTATGACTAGAGATGTTTCCTTCAATGTAGCCTGAATCCCAATGCTTTGCTCTTGTTGCACTTCTTTAGCTTATGGCATTTCTTTAGAAACAAAAGCTTGGGTAACTGCATGAACTGCATTTTCTTTAATCTGTTCAACCAACTCTTTATTTTTAGATTTGAGTACTTCAAACTCATTTATCAGTTTCTCTATTTCTTTCTCAGTATTGCTCATCTTTTCCATCATTTCTTTTGTTTTTCCCTCTTGATCCTCCTGTATTGTTTCATTCATTTTCTTTAGTTCTTCAACTAATGCCATGTTCTCACTTTTCAGCCCCCTTTTTTTTTTTTTGAACTCATTCTAATTTCCCAAGATCAATGAAGTCTTTTAGAGGTTGATCATCTCCTATAACTTCAGGTTCATGCTCTTTTGTTTGATTATTTTGATCACTTTCCTCCTCACCATTCCTATTATCAGCTCTATCATTTTGGTCTTCATCATTACTTTCTCCCTTACACTCATCTTCTTAAGTCTCCAAATTTTCCTCTATGTCCATTGCATCTTCTTCCTCACGATCGCAAGTGAGGTTCATTTATTTCTGGAAATGGGGTTCAATTGATTATGATTCACCTGCATTTGAAAAAAAAAAGAAAAAGAAAAAAAGTCAGCAATGAAACAAACTTTACTCGATAGAGTAAAATTTTACTCTGTTTGAAAGTAAATGTTTACTCTGATTATAAGTAAACTTTTACTCTGTTCAAGAGTAACATTTTATTATGTAAGTATAATTTTAAACAAAGTGAACTAATAAGGCTGAGATTGAAAAAATGATACCTCTTCCGGCTTCAGTTTTTGCAATGACCCCTTCATCAACTTTTCCCTTAACTATGATAAGTCCCATCGAAGGAGCATTCGACACAAATTTTTTCCTTTAGGTTGAATGAGGGTAGTGTGCTTGCATAACCAATATTGTAAAATAAAAAATCAAAACTAGTTAATTCTTTAAAGATGGATTGCGTAATATTTCAAGTAGTTCAATTTACTTACCAAAAGAAGAAATACACATCGATCTAGTTACATTTTTAGGACTTCCTAATGAAGACTGATTTGAAGTAGTCAGCGTGGATGCAACTGCTGTCGACCATGCATATGAATTCATCATTTCCAAATCTTCTACAAGGGCGACAAAAGCCCATCCAACTATTGGACCGATTGTTTGGACTAACAAAGTTACCAAAATGAATAAGTACATTATTCGTGCAACATCTTCAATATCAACTGTCATTGTGCCTTGCAATGCATCTCCGAAAGCCTCTCACAAAATCTTCACGAATATTCTTGACATCTTATGAAACCATCTCTGCACAAAAGGTGTTTCTTGTTTCTTCCCATATGAGACATTTACTTTTTCCATTCCCAATTCTATCCCAAAAATGAAAGTAACGTCACTATCCCGTATGTCACACATTTCCCCCCCAAGCTTGAATTCCTTCGCATAAAAATCATAAGACTTGGATCACATCTATGACATTATCGTTAACTTTCTCGAACTTTTTCAACATTACTTCCAAAAAGATTTGAATAGCATTCCAAAAGGTGTTGTCTCGAGGGCAGTAATGTGTATTTTAGTGAACTTTGTGTCTCACATTAGGTTTGTCAATGAAACAATATTCGACCTATATTGTTTCACATAGTTCTCCCCCTCCCGTACTCCACGTACAATCTTCAACTTTGAAGGTTTTGTTGTTGAAGGCATTGGATTGCTTTCACGAGAGCCTTCATCCTCATTAGGGGAGCCCTTTCTCAATTCCGTTGATGGAAGCTCAAAATCATCATCAGATTCATTATCCGTGGTGCTCGTGGATTTTTTTACCACTTTCGCTAGGTTTGTGAGGGAGTCTCTTCTTTTGTACGACCATAGGTGGAACTTCAAAATATCATCATCAGCATCTCTACTTTTGCTTATGGTAACAACCATTTTAGAATACTAAAAAATTTTCTCGTATCAACAGTGTAACATTTTACTTTAACCAACAAAGTGACAAAACAATAAGCACTAAAAAAATGAAGAATAATGCGAAAATCATTTGAAAAAAATCAGAGTGAAAAGGGGAAGCATAGAAATGCACAAACATTGTAATGAAACAGTAAAGTTTTACTGTGAAAGTAAAATTTTACTTTGATTAGAAGTAAAACTTTACTCTCATTGAAAGTATAATTTTACTCTAATTGGAAGTAAAATTTTACTTTGAACAATATATCCTAGTAAATAAACAAAAACCACCTATCTCATGTCTACGAAAATTCTAGAACCAATAATAATTCCTAAAAATAACAAGTTGTTTACACTACTACATTTACCACAAAACAAAACCAAAACATATTTATTAAATCTTTCCAAAAACCAATATATCCCAATGGTTTTCTATGTAGCGCACAAAACAAATACAGTGTGTATTGCACAATAGTCTCTGAATGAATTCAAATATCATCATTTGAAATGACTTCTGAATAAGACATCTACAAGTAATAGAGTTAGAGACTACACTTCTCAGTATGAAATTTGCACTTATCATCACAATACACACATTGAACAAACATGTATATATACATATATAACAATGTAGAGAGAGAGAGAGAGAGAGAGAGAGAGAGAGGGAAGGGAAGAGGCAATGAGAATACCATAGGGATGCTAGAATATCATCGTCAACGGTGACCAGGGCTGTCGGATAAGGTGGGGGAAAACCAACGGCGGCTAGAGGAGAAGCTGATGGCATCATCGCTCATGGAAATTCTATACAAGACAACGTGGAGGATGCGGTAGTGGAAGGAAGGTTTCGGATGCAAGGCTTTTGAAAGAAGAGTTTTTCGAGAAGGGTTTCAAACATTGAATGATGAAACAGAGTGAGGGGAGAGAAAGGGTTCAATTGTTTCATATTTGCCCATTTATATGGAAGGGCATTTCAATCTTTTCGTCATATATTTTATTTGAGGGGGTTTTGGGACCATTACTGTAACGCCCCACTTTTAATTACTTGGATACCATTACCAATTTCATTATTATAATTCAATTCCAGAGACCACATGCGGAAATTCTATTCATTAACAAGGACAAAAAAAAAAATAAAGATTCTCTCATTCGAATACATAATGAATGCTACATGAGTTACAATTAAATAAATTGCCCACAGGTTTACATTATTACACATAAGAGAAAGGGTTAAACCCTTTTATAACATCAGCGTTCAGCCAACAATGAAAAGGCCCCATGGCTAACACATAAGGAAGATCTTCAATCTTAAAACACTTCTTGACATCACCTGAAAAAGGATTAACAACGTGGAATGAACATAAAGTCTAGTAGAAATCCCAACATGATCCTAAACAATAACAACGTACAGATAGTTATGATCATTGATGCTCTATATTATACAATATAAATAATGTGATGTTTATAATCAAAGTATACTTGCATATTGTGGAGATATGGTTTGGAAATACTTCGGGATCCAGTCAGACGCCCTTGATCCTCTGATTGCTACCTGAAAAAGGGATGAACACTCCGGTCGGGGGTGCCGGAATTAGCACTCCGACTGACAAGTTAGTATGCTCTCAAGTTTACTTCTATCTCAAGTTATTTTTATCTATTCTCACATACCTCTCTTTGGTTGATGTTCCTCTTTTTATATTACCCTTTGGGCCCAAGGGTCGGGCCCACTCTTAATCTCGCACTTGATTGCTTACTCGGCCTTCTGATTGCATGTTGGTTCCCATGCGGTTCTTCATATGGCCCACTGTACATTCAGCTTCAAGAGCTCTTAGATTATAGCCGAATTGACTTCGGCCAAATGTCTTCAAATATCTTGACCTTCCTCGATATATGACTATTCAGCCTCCACAATTGCCCCTCAAATATCCGATTAACACCAATTAGTCGGCATGTTTGGTTTTAATATATGGAAAGTCAAAAATATGGCGCTTGCACTCCTTTCAATACCGAAGCATCAGAACAACCATGGTTTAGAAATCATTACAATTTCCCGCCCCTTCGTACGCGTTGTTCATTTAATGCGATATGAAGCCGCGTTGTCCCTTCGAATATTTTTTGAATTTGCAAAGCTCTTTCGAATTCACGACCTTTGTAACTTTCATCTGCTCCCCATTGTCATTTTCTCGCTACCCTATAAGTTCTTCATTTCCCTGCATTTCTTCTTAATTCCAACTCCCATTTTCTTGTTTGTTTTTAGTTTAGCGTATTTTCCATTCTGATTCAGATGACAAAACATTTGAAAGCTCTTCTTTTCGCGGACCGTGTTTCTGCTTTTCGAAGCCACTTTTCCATTCCAGATGACGTCCATCTGTCACTTGTGGCAGATAGCGTACTTGACATGGAGAGGACCGATGAGAGTATGATCATCTTTCCTTTCTTGTCAATAGCTGACGGTGGAGTCCATTTCCCCCTTCATTCATTTTTGAGGGCCGTCCTTCATTACTGGGGTCTACTCCCTTCACAACCTAACGTAAACTTTTACTGAATCATAATGAGAATAGTAGAATTAAACCGCCGACTTAGGATTAATCTAGGAATCCCTGCTATTCGGCATTGCTATGCCTTGGCGAAATCATCTGGTTGGCAGGGACGCTACATTCTCAGCGCCAAGGGCACTGATCACCATTTGGTGACTATGCTTGCCAGCTCTGGTAAATGTGTTGACGATGTCATGGTTGTTGTCCGAGGCAACTGAGAATTCGGCGAAGGCGAAGATCGCCTAGATCCTATGCCTAGACAAAACGGTGAACCAGGTGACCGTATAGTCCCATTTCTATGCGCATTTGTTATACGTTTATTCAGCTTATATTGCATGTACTTACCGTTTTATTTGTGCACGAAACAATTTGAAAAAAGTACTTATCTCGGCTGACGACGCTGTGTTCCAGCAAATCAAAACTGCGCTCCAATTCTTCGACCGTCCAAACCTTCAAAAACAAGGGAGGGCCACCCATGTCTTATTGCGTTACTAGCCAATGTACGCTACTTTTTTGGCTGCTGATCACATTCCGATTCCAAAGGGCGAACAGAGGAGGAGAAACGCCCCACCGAGCATGAAGTGGACTCCTCTAAAAACCAAACTGATAAACGGCCGCGCAGAGAAGAGTCACAAGACTTGGCTACGCCGTTTATCGTACAACCTAAAATAAAGAACGTGCCGGTTGCTTCTAATGCTTCGGCTTTGAAGGATGCCGCCGTGGCATTAAGTGTGGCCTCGTCGATTTCTCTGCCGATTGACAAAGCAGCGTTCCGTGTAGAGTCGAATGTGGTGTCGATAGCGTTAGCTGCTCAATCGGAGATATTGGTACGTAACTTTGAAAAAATATTTCATTCCTTTTTATGCCAGCTATCTTATTAATCTTTTGTTCACAGGCGGCGGGCAGGATCGCAGAAATCGGTCATCGTTATTATGACATTATCGAGCAAATCGGCTTGCTCAAAGTCAAACTCAAAACTGAATAAGGCAAGGCTGAAAAGGCCTCTCTGGGAGCCGAATCCGATGCGGACATAGTGGCAAAGAGTGAGCGAGGGCCAATGCCGAGGAAGAGAAGGCCAAATGTTCTGATCAACTCAGGCTGGCCGCCGAAGAAAGGGTGAACACAAGTGAGAATCAGTTCAAGTTGGCCAAGGAGGTGATTGCCAAACTGAAGGCCGATTTGGAAGAATCGAAGAAGGCAAAAGAAATCGCCGACTCCGAGATCTCCAAGGCATTCCAAGCAGGAGAAAACGCCGCCTTAGAAAAATACGTGGAGGAAGTACCCAAGTTTGAAAATCGGGGCTTCAAACACAGCTGGCTCAAAGCCTTGGCTGCCGCTAATGTGACATTGGAGCAACCAATTCCATACGGGCATCTAGAGGTTGAGCTGTTGGAGTCTGATCCTGAAGAATGAGTAGTGTCAATGTAATTTTGCTTTTTGTTTGGTGTTTTCTGTACATAGTTTTTGTAGATTTTTGCTTATTTATTTTGTTTAGAAGTTAAATATAGGGCAATTTTCATATGTAAAATGACAATTGTTTGTACTCAATTTATTAATGAAAATCACCTTTTCGTCTGTCTTCTGCATGTGCTAATTAATAGCTAAGTAGAGTGATATAACTTAATTCGACGATAAAATAATCGACTACAATATAATCTTTCTGCATGTGCTAATTAATAGCTAAGTAGGGTGATATAACTTAATTTGACGATAAAATAATCAGCTATAATATAATCTTTCTGCATGTGCTAATTAATAGCCAGGTATGGTGATGTAACTTAATTCAGCGATAAAATAATCGGCTATAATATAATCTTTCTTCATGTGCTAATTAATTGCCAAGTACGGTGATGTAACTTAATTCGGCAATAAAATAATCGGCTATACCATAATCTGCCGAATTAAATATACGGCTTAATGCCAAACTCGACTGGCCAAGTGGTGATGTAATCGTAATCATCTGGACAAGTCGTTCCAAAGCCGAATAATCATGTCTTGTGTCAATTTGAACATTGAAGAGCCGAATAAAACATACAGCTTGCAACATCAGATGGGGCATTGTTAATATATTTATCAATAGAGGTCGAATAGATTACTGAATCTGCCCTTCCCCCAGCTGATTAATGAACATAACTGCTGAATATTTGTAGTTCATGGATTAGGTAGGGCACAGTAACTTGTCGGCGCAATGCATTGCAATTTGGCCGAATAGATTAATGAATCTACCCTTGCCCCGGCTGATTAATGAACAGAACTGCCGAATATTTGTAGTTCATAGATTGGGTGGGGCACAGTAACTTGTCGGCACAATGCATTGCAATTGGGCCGAATAGATTAATGAATCTTCCCTTATCCTAGCTGATTGATGAACAGAACTGCAGAATATTTGTAGTTTATAGATTAGGTGGGGCACAGTAACTTGTCGGCATAATGCATTGCAATTGAGCTGAACAGATTGATGAATCTGCCCTTGCCCCAGCTAATTAATGAACAAAACTGCCAAATATTTGTAGTGCATGGATTGGGTGGGGCACAGTCACTTGTCGACGCAATCCATTGAAACGATTGTTTTGGGAATGTTGCACCCGTAATTAATAAGCAAGGTGGGGGCTAGCTGCTCGTGGGTTCTGTGCTGTGTTCAAATTCAATAGATTGCGAGAGGGAAAGGAGCATTGTGTCGAACTGAGGAAATTTGGATGTCAAGAAGAATATTCTTCAATAGCAGAGGGGAGGTGTAGATCGCCCTGAGAACTCTCTGGGCTCCGCGCGCGAGGGCGCGAATTTGTTTGGTTCTTTAGCTACTACAGTTCGGACTCGTGTCATGGTTCTGAATCTAATATCGCAAAGTGCAATGCAAGACCGATAAATCACCAAAGAGTCCAAATCTGGCAAATTGTTTTTGGGAAACTGATTTTTATAAAGAAGTGCCAAACATGGATTGCTTTGCCAGATACAGAGTCGCCACCTAAATATTTTATTTTTGAGGGAATTTAGGAAACCCTGACTCGTGCCTAAGGCCACGTGTTCGTCATCACCAAAGTTGCCTCGGCTCGGGAACTTGGGTACGAGAAGGGAAAGTCATACAATGAGCACCCCCGCTCGCCCGATCAAAGGATCGGCCTTTACTAACATGATATTTTGTTTTTGAAAACACATGTGTTCTTATTCCGGTTATTAACCTAGAATTACTATGTGATGCACATAGCATACAAGTATAGACTAGATCGCCTAAATTGGAACAAAACATTGCATTTTTGTTTGAAAACAGCTTGAAGTTTGCTACTCGCAAGTAGGCTAAGACGAGGATTTCAATGAATTGTTCTAATTCAAGCAATCCAACCTTCACCCACAGGCATTCAGGCAGTTAATCAACTAAGCAGTTAGCCTCATGGCAAGCATACTAACATGGCAACACTAACACACATGCAATATGCTAAAGCGTAAACACTCACAGTGTACTCCGAGCCAAAACAGAGAACTAGCTAGAAATCATGCATGATCCTAGTTCATGTTAAGATGGTTAATGCAACACATGCAAAAATGCAGCTAAGATAGGCTCGGCTATTCTAAGATATCATGTGAAATGCAACTTGATAACATGCTGTTGAACACGTATTCAAGTAAATGTATTGAAGTACAACGCAGTTAGTATAATGCGCCAAGCCCGGTGCATGCAAGATAGATGAATGATGCACGCATGCGAAGCATAATGTATGCTAATCGAAATATGCCCTAAACTAACCATCGTAAGCGGTTAAGTAAAAGGGAGAAAGAAATGGGGGTTGGAAGACATGCATCACACACACACACGCTTATTACAACAGTTGGCCATCTCGAAGGAGGGTCCGAATAAGAAGCTAACTAGCTAATCTAAGCTAATTAAACTAATTATTACAAGCCAATTAATTAACTAATCCTAGTTAACTAATTTAAGCTATTACAACACAAATTGAAGAGTTAAGCGCATTAACTAATTAAGTACAGACTAAAGCATAAACTAGCTAAGCAAATTAGCTAAATAAAGCAGTAAAACAAGGTCCTCAGAGAGAGAAGACTTGATGCATGCTCGGTCGCCTCGTTCGGAAATCCAACGCGATGCCCTAACTTGCCTCTATTTGCAATTGTTCTCAAAACTTTGCACGAAGCTCCAGAAAGCTTCTACTCCACCTTGGGGACTTGTAGGAGCATGGCCGACTACCTAGGGGTGTTACCAGCCACTGGCCGACCACCTATCTTTGTTGCAGACCAGAAAAAGTGGTCGGCCAGCTAGTTTTTCTGGCTGGCCAACCAGTTGTTGCTGCCAGACTCCAGTTTTCTGCAACAGAGAGCAAGAAAGGGCATGACAATGTATTTGCAAGATATGTGTGCACAACCACCCTCCCTATCATTTCATAAGCTCAAGGGAGTGTGGTTCTCGACCCTCGGGCCACCAATCACACATCTCGATGCATGATGGCCGAGAAGCCAAGTTTGCACAATCAATGTGAATGAATGCACACATAAACACATAAGGCCTAAAACTCTATCATGTATAGTCAAGAGCGTCGGTGACCAAGAATTGAGGCACGTTTCATCACTCCAAGTATGAAACGTCCCTCGTTTCTCGTGTTTGGACTAACACCTATTCCAAACAACAATGCAAAACAAGCATGGCAAGTAACATGCAAGGGACAAGCATGGAAACAACATGCAAGGGACAAGCATGCAAACAACATGCAAGAGACAAATGTTCTAGTCATAATGCAATGCAACACAAGCATGCAAACAACAATATGGCATACACAATGCAAACAACATGGCATACTCAATGCAATGTAACATGGCATGCACAATACTCAATGAACTTAAACCAAATATGGATAGACCTCAGTCATACCCAAAACAAAGGCCATAATGATGAAACTAAGGCATGAAGATCAGGACAAGCATGCTCAATGCAATGGCCTATCAACTAGGCCTAAGAGCACAACTCTCAAGAGTGCTCAAAGAGTGACAAATGTGGAAATGTAACAACACTCTAAGCTCTGAAATAAGGTATGAAATGATGCCAAATCACTCAAACAATACAAGTAAAGCATGCAAGGATCCTTAAGCATTAAAGCTAGCAAAGAGGACTACAAAGGAGGCATGCAATACATGGCACAAATGTATGAACCAACCATAAACAGAGCTCAAGTAGGTCAAAACAATGACCAAAACATGCCAAGATAGGAGCTCAAAGGTCTAGGCAAGCAAGCATACAAGCTAGGCCACAAACTAGGCAACAATATACAACCCCTAGAGGCACTCAAAGGGTGAAAGAAATAGGAACATGGCAGTCCTATATGCTCTGAAATGTCATGTTAAATGATGCCAAATCATGTACACAACACCAATGAAGCATGCTATGGTGCTCAAAGCTTGAAACTAGCATATGCACTTGTACTACAACTATGCAAAACATGAAGCATATGGCCAAGGCAACCCAAAACAGCCCTAAAACATGCCAAAATGAGTCTAAAACATGCATAGAAGGAAGCCAAAACAAGCTAGCATGAAGGGCATAAAGCATGATGAATGCAAGGCAAATAAGGTGGATTACACTACACCTACCAAGACCAAACATGAGATGGCTTAACCAACAAAAATCAGAGTTATATCATGGCAAAATAACCCCAAATACACACTGAAATGATAGCTCGCAAGCTTAGGCATGAAGGCATACACAATGACTCATGTTTAAGGCATAAAGCATGAATCCTTCAAAGCATGGAATAAGTGAAAGGTGTGAGTGTATGAACACACTACATGTACTGAAATCACATTTCAAATGATGCCAAATCATGAAAATAGTCCAAGTACTGCATGCTAGTGGACGTGATACACAAAGCTAACAAGCTAGAATGTATTTTAGCTATACAAAGCATGGCATGCATGACCAAAACAAGAAAAATCAAAACTAGAGCATGCTAAAACATGGACAAAAGCTTCTTGAAGTTAAGCCAAAATCATGCTAGAATGACATGTTAAAGCATGATACACATTAGGCTAATTCATGGAATTGCACAACAAGTGCATGGAGCATGCGTGGGGCTATCAAACCAAACCTTAACAGAGGTATGACATGGCAAAACAACACCAATAACATGCTGAAATGGACTCAAAACAAGCTAGAATGACATGCTACTTTATGAAGCATACAAGACTAATTTGTGAGAAATACACTACAAGTGTATAAGGCATGCAAGAGATGACAAAACCAAGTAAAAACAATGGCATACCATGCTAAAATAAGGCCTAAAATAGGCTGAGATGTGGCCA
This sequence comes from Camellia japonica, assembly GCA_030407325.1. Taxonomy (NCBI): domain Eukaryota; kingdom Viridiplantae; phylum Streptophyta; class Magnoliopsida; order Ericales; family Theaceae; genus Camellia; species Camellia japonica. The sequence goes on along the minus strand of JAPPVO010000007.1, from coordinate 71,712,703 downwards.
ACACAAGCTTAACAAACATGCTCAAACATGAGGCCTACAAGGCAAGCATTCAAGACACAAGGAGAAGGGATGACCCTCTCATATTTGGGACCTTAAAACACCATTTCCACCACTAAAATTCCTCTAAGTTTCAGTGGTGAGAAGGCCAAAACAAGGTGGTCCCAATAGCTTAAAAAGAAGATACAAGAACAAGTCCAAACAAGGCCTAAGAGGGGATAGACCACCCCCAACACAAAAGTGACCTTAAACAAACATGTTAAGCATGAAAAATCAGAACTTTTTGAAGTAGAAATTTAAGCCAAAAACATCATGCAAATAGGTCCAAAAGCTTAAACCAAAACAAGGGTTTAAAGGCTAGTTGGCTCAGCCTTGAAGAACACATTCAAAACCATAACTCCAGCAGCTTTTCTGAGCTCAAACCAGCCTAAGAACTCCAAAACCAACCTCAAAGAGCCTCAACAACAAAAGGATGGTGTTTGAGTGTGTGTTTGTGTGCAATACTATGATAAAACTACACTTTTGAGCACAAAAATGAAGAAGAAGAGCAAGATAGATACAAAGATGTATGCATATCTCTCAAGGAAAATTTTCTGAACCTAGAGGAGGAGGGGGGAGGTTCTCTCTTATAGAGAACCAAAAGCTAAGCTTGTTGAGCAAGCTTAAGGTTCAAAGCCATCCCTCCATACACGTGTATGGAGGATGGTTTCAGTGCCTTCCAACTGTGCCAGCTGGATGAAAATATCTCCAAAAAGGTCATGAAAAGCAGCCGACCACTTGAAGTGGTCGGCTAGCTACTTATAGTGGTCGGCCGACCACCACAAGTGGTCTCCCAAAACAAAAACTGGTCGGCCATGGTGGGAGATGGTCTACACATTGAAAACAAGCTAGGGGTGTGGTGGCTGACCAGAAAAGGTGGCCCAAAGACCAAGAAAACAAGTTGTCAAACCAGAAAACTAGCTGGTAGGAGGAAAAGTGGTCTCCAAGGGGAAGAACTAGTCTCCCACCCTTGTACTAGCTTCCAAACAAGGAAAACAAGGTTTGTACAAAAAACAAAGCAAAACGGATGCAAGACAAAAGTTCAGGAGGCAAAGCGCGCAGCTGGAAGTCTCGAAAACTAGTCTACGAGCACCAAAAGTGGTCTCCCGGACCACAGTGTCCCTCTAGGCAGAGGCAACAAGGCATGGTTCAAAAACCAAGCCAAACGGTGAACGTTAAGCGGTCCTGAGACAAGGCGCGTGGCCGAAGACTCCGAAAATCGGAAACTAGTCTCCAAGCGAGAAAAGTGGTCTACGACCACAAAGAGGTGGTCTACAAGACCTCTCCCTCCTCCAGGGAAGGGAAACAAGGCTTGGTCCACAAACCGAGCCAAAGCACAAAGAGTTCAGAGGCCCGGAGGCAAGGCTCTCAGCCAAAACTCTGGAAACTCGAAACGAGCACAACATACACGATCATCGAGTGCTCAATCGATGACGTCGGTCAAAAATGGGGTGTCTACAGGAGGGTAGGACACTAGCTGAACTAGACTTAGAGATGAATTGAGGTGGCAAACCTACGTGAACGGGAAACAGGACGTCGGAGGAGCGTAAGAGGCGTCACTCTCCCCGTCATCGAAGTAGGTCTCCAAGTGGAGGCGGGGTAGAGAAGTCTCCTAGGAAGGAGAGGCAGCAACGAGAGAGCTCCCCCCATTAACGAAACGAGGCCAGCAGTACACCACGCCCGTTGAGTTTTTCGATCTTCGTTGGGAATAAATCGATGACTAAAGCGGATTCGATTATCCAGAATCCAAATGTGGTAGCTGAGTTTGCTCGACAGATTTTTCCGCTCGAAGTCCAGCAATCAATGGTCGGTCGGCCTGATTACGAAGTTTTTCGGGAGGGCGTCCATGGAGCGATAAAAGGACTATACACCTCCTATCAAATCGGCACATGTCTTTGTGCCACGCGAAGAGAGATAGAGCAGAAAGACAGCCGCATTCGGAGCTTGGAAGCTCGTGCAGAGAAAGTCGAGAATGAGCTGAAGAAAGCTAAGGCTTCCGAAACGCAGTCAGTGAGTCAAATGAACCCGATTGTGGCGGAAAGAATAAACCAGCGTATACTGGATCATGCGATTATTGATCGAGATACAGAGAGCATGTTCGCAAGAGAAGCAATAAGAACGAAGGCCTACGAATAATGTTTTCATGACGGCCGAAAATTGGTATTGAAAAGACAAAGAAAAATTACCTGAGGATGTCTGTCGGTGCGAAAATCATGGATTTAAGCATGGATGGATGAAGGCTCTGTAGGCTGTGAGTATCGATTCGGCGTCACCTCTGTATCGTAATTACAAATTTCCTTTCGAAGCTTACGATGCTCAGAAATCCGATGATGAAGAGGGTACCGAACATATTTAGATATCAATACAAATTATTGTACTTTTGAATTCATCAAAAGCCATGTATTTGTGCTTATTTAATGAAATAAATATTTGTTGTATCGTTTTAATTAATGTTTGTGTCTACTTGTGACAATCGTTTATTGATCCATGCCATTCTATTGTCAAATTTGGTCCTTCCGAATTCGGAGAATTACCCGGCCATTCGTGCTTACAAATGATGGGTGCTCCGTATTCGGAGACTTATTTGTCCCAAAAGTAACATCCACGAAGGGCGCTTTGAATTCGGAGTCTTATTGTGTTCGCCAATCATGATATCCACGAAGGGCGCTCCGAATTCGAAGTCTTATTGTGTTGGCCAATCGTGAGATCCACTAAGGGTGCTCCAAATTCGGAGGCTTATTTGGCCCAAACGTGACATCCATGGAGGGCGCTCTGAATTCGGAGGCTTCTCCGAATTTAGAGGCTTATTTGGCCCAAATGTGACATCTACGGAGGGCGCTCCAAATTCGGAGGCTTATTCAACCCAAACATGGTATCCACAGAGGGCGCTCTGAATTCAGAGTCTTATTGTGTTGGCCAATCGTGATATCCACGAAGGGCGCTTCGAATTCGGAGGTTTATTCGGCCCAAACATGACATCCATGCAGGGTGCTCCGAATGCAGAGTCTTATTGTGTTGGCCAATCGTGATATCCACGAAGGGCGCTCCGAATTCGGAGGCTTACTGTATTGGCCAACTGTGATATCCATGAAGGGCGCTCCGAATTTGGAAGCTTATTCGGCCCAAACATGACATCCACGAAGGGCACTTCGAATTCGAAGTCTTATATTCGTTATTAAACCATTATTAATAAGATTGCGATAAGAAAGGGCATTGCACTGGGAAATTGAAAGATGTATGCATAACATATCAGCAAAAATTCGAAACAAACTAGCACACCGTACAAGTTGGCTTAGTGATAAAATTTGCGCAAATGTGTGGAATTCCAGGGGTGTGGCAAACTTCTCCCAGGCATGTCTTTGAGCCGATATACCCCAGTTCCGGTGATTGAATCAACCTGATAAAGGCCGTCCCAGTTGGGGCCTAATTTTCCTTCTGCTGGATTCTTAGTAGTAGGAAGCACTTTCTTGAGGACCAATTCTCCAAGCGTATAACGACGGAACTGCATGCGCTGATTATATGATTTAGCGAGCTGTTGTTGATACTGTGCCATGCAAGTAAGGGCACAATCTCGGCTTTCTTCAATTAGAGTCAAGTCCAAGGCCAACATCATGTCATTACAGCCCATGTCAAAAACCTTGGATTTCAGCGTGGGTAGGCCGATCTCTAGGGGGATAATTTCCTGGGTTCCAAAGCACAAAGCGAACGACGTTTCCCTAGTGGATCAACTTGGAGTAGTGCGATGAGCCCACAACACACTAGGCAACTCTTCGACCCATCTACCTTTAGCTTTTTCCAACCTTTTCTTGATGCCGTCCAGGATGACTTTATTAGAGGCTTTTGCCTGACCATTGCTTTGTAGATATGTCGGCGAGGAAAAGTAAGGCCGGATACCATACGTGTTGCATAATTATCAGTATATGCCACAATCAAATTGCGTGCCGTTGTTTGAGACGAGTGCTCTTGGTATACCGAATCGTGTTATGATGTTTTTCCATACAAAACGCTTAACATGGACATCTCAAATATGTGTTAAGGCCTCTGCTTCAACCCATTTTGTAAAATAATCTATTGCAACAACCAGGAATCACTTGTTCCCTGGAGCTCGTGGTAGTGGTCCGACGATATCGAGTCCCCATTGAGCGAACGACCTAGGACTAGTGATAGAGTATAATTCCTTGGTAGGCAGATGAGTTAAAGAGGAAAATTTCTGGCATTGTACGCATTTCTTAACATAATTCTCGGCATCTGTTTGCATGGTCAGCGAATAATACCCCTATGTTACGGCTCGGTGGGCCAATGAGCGTCTTCCAGAATGGGCACCATAGCTACTTTCATGTATTTCAGTTAAGAGTTCCTCAACTTTATCTGGGTGAACACGTTCTAGGTACAGCCCAGAAAGGGATTTTTTGTAGAGCTTTCCATGTAGATCCAAGTAGTATCGCAGGGCTTTATTTCACAGTTTATGGGCTTTTTTCTTGTCCATTAAGAGTTGTTCTGAGGAAAGGAATACGACGATAGGGTCCATCCAACTTGGTCCTGGTTCAATGATGTTAATCTGGACTGGTTTAGAAGAGGTAATGCTCGGCTCAGGGATGAATCCTACTTCGATTGTCCATTTTACTTCTGAATTGATGGCAGAGGCTAGGCAAGCAAGGGGCTCCGCATGCGTGTTCTGATACCGGGTTATTTGATGCAATTCGTGGTGGTCGAATTTCGCAAGTAAGGAATTCGCCGTTGTCATGTAGGCTTCCATGCGGTTATTTTTAGCTGCATACTCCCATTTCAGCTGGTTGATGACTAGTTTCCAGTCACAGAAAACAAGCAACCACCACGCACCGAGGTGAAGTGCATTTCGAAGGCCGATTAGCAATGCTTTGTATTCGGTCTCATTATTTGATGCATCAAAGCCCAGTTTAACTGCCTGCTCGATTATTGCCCCTTCAGGGGTCATGATTACTACGCCTGCCCCACTGCCACGTTGGTTGGATGACCTGTCACAGTACAACTACCAAATGTCTCCAATGTATATTCTCCAGTTGGATTTAGGTTGCACTTGCTCGGACTTGAAGTCGGCAAGGCATCCCGTGAATTCGGCTACAAAGTCGGCGAGCACTTGCCCATTGATGGCAGTTCTAGGAAAAAAATTGGATATCATACTGGTCGAGTTCCAAAGCCCATTTTGAAACTGTGGGGGCCGAATATTGGGAGTCGTAAAGAGCCCAAATAGTTGAACTTGGAGAGTTGAAAGATATATATAGCATTCGGCTCCGTCTCGCACGTTCAAATCCTACCCTATTCAGTCAAATGGCCGGTTGGGCAAGGGACCGAGTGAAAAGTAATTTGTTACAAAAGAAGCCAAATGGCGAACTGATGGTGGGCCAAACCCCGAGGCCCAAGAAAGAAAAGATATAAATAGAAGAACATCAGCCAGAAAGAGGTATGTGAGAACTAGTGTGCATAACTTAAGAAAAATGCAACCAAGAGAGTATACACTGACTTATCCGTCGGAGTGCTAATTCCGGCACCCCCAACCAGAGTGTTCATTTCTTTTCAGGTGGCTAGTTGAGGATCACGAGCATCCCCCAGGATCGGAAAACTATTTCCAAACCACTTCCCCACAATTGGCGCCGTCTGTGGGAATACTTAAATACATCCATGGCGGGCGTAACAGAAGACCCTCCGATAGCCACTGACGAAACCACACAAAGAGACGACCTCACTCCAACAAACATGCTTGGACCAGAGACTATCGCCGCAAGACGCGCCTTGAACTTCGCCTCACCCTCGACTTCAGCGCATGAGACAATGCAAGCGATCATGGAACAAGAAAAGCAAAATGAACAGAAGTTGGAGAACATGATCGCTGAGAACGAACGTCTCCGTTAGGATTTGGCCTTGGAAGTGGTGAAGTCCAAACAAATCGTGTGCCAAGATTCGGGACAACCTCTGAGGACAGGTGGTCGACGACCTCGAGCCCGACAACTAGACACTGATAGTGACCCCGACTCATTATTCCCGGAGCCCAATCTATAAGCATTAAACGTAGTTCTAACTGGCAGAAAATGTGCAGATTTAGTCAGTCTATCAACTACAACCCAAATAGAATCCATACCTCGAGAAGTCTAAGGTAGGCCAACAACGAAATCCATAGTCACATGTTCCTACTTCCATTCAGGAATAGGGAGAGGTTGAAGTAGACCACCTGGTTTCTGATGTTCAGCCTTAACTTGCTGACACTGAAGACACTTGGACACATATTCTGCAACCTCTTTCTTCATTTTAGGCCACCAGTAGGTTTGTTTCAAATCCTGGTACATTTTATTATTACCTGGATGCATAGCAAATACGGATCTGTGGGCTTCATCTAAAACCCTCCTCTTTAGTTCCGGAATATCTGGGACACACATTCTGTTCCGAAATCTCAACACTTCATTCTCAATGCCAAACTCTGCTTTCGGACTTGTCTCAAATTCACCAATCACTTTCTTGAGGAATTCATCATTTTTCTGTTTCTGCTTGATTTCATCAATGATTGCCAGCTTGGTTGTAATGGCGGCTATCAATCTGCCCTGTTCACACATTACCACTTCAATTTCAGACTTCTCAAAATCTTGCAAGATCTCTCTCTGTTTAGGAAGAAAACAAGCCATACTCCCCGTTGATTTTCTACTCAAGGCATCAGCAACTGTATTAGCTTTCCCGGGGTGATACTGAATCTCTAAATCATAATCCTTTATCAGTTCCAGCCATCTCCTATGTCGCATATTCAATTTCTTCTGCGTGAAGAAGTATTTCAGACTTTTGTGATCCATATAGACTTCACACTTTGCTCCATACAGATAATGCCACCATATTTTCAAAGCAAAAACAACTGCGGCCAATTCTAGGTCATGTGTTGGATAGTTCTTCTCGTGTGGCCTCAACTGTCGGGAGGCGTAAGCAATAACCTTTCCGTTCTGCATTAACACACAACCCAAACCTTTATAAGACGCATCGCTGAAAATTACAAAATTCTCCGTACCTGAAGGTAGTGTCAAGATTGGTGCAGTGGTCAATCTTGTCTTCAATTCATGAAAGGCTGATTCTCTATCATCGTTCCACTCAAAAGGTTGCCCCTTGTGTGTCAGTTGGGTAAGAGGCACAGCTAACTTCGAAAAGTCCTTCACAAACCTCCTGTAGTACCTAGCTAAACCCATAAAACTGCGGACTTCTGTCACATTTGTCGGTGGGGCCAATTCACAATTGCCTCTATTTTCTGGAGGTCCACCGAAATTCCTTCCTTGTTGATCACATGCCCTAAGAAAACAACTTCATCCAACCAAAACTCACATTTCTTTAGTTTAGCAAATAATTTCCTTTTCCGAAGTATTTGTAGGACAGTTCTCAAATGATGTTTATGTTCAAGTCTATCTTTGGAATATATCAAAATGTCATCAATAAAAACCATAACAAATTCATCAAGGTAGGTTTTAAAAATTCGGTTCACTAAGTCCATAAATGCTGCTGGAGCATTAGTCACTCCAAATGGCATAACAAGAAACTCAAAGTGTCCATACCTCGTTCTGAATGCGGTTTTCTCAACATCTTCTGCCTTAACTTTCAGCTGATGATACCCGGATCTCAAATCAATTTTAGAAAACACCTGTGATCCCTGCAACTGGTCAAATAAGTCATCAATAAGGGGTAGGGGATATTTGTTCTTTATTGTTACCTTGTTCAATTCCCGATAATCAATGCACAACCGCAAAGTTCCATCTTTCTTTTTCACAAACAGCACTGGTGCACCCCATGGCGAAGTGCTAGGTTGGATGAACCCCTTGTTAAGCAGGTCTTACAACTGTTCTTTCAATTCTTTCATTTCGGTAGTAGCTATTCTGTAGGGAGCTTTAGAAATGGGTTGGGTGCCTGGCATGGTCTCAATTGTAAACTCTATCTCCCTGTCTACCAATTCCCCTGGCAATTCATTTGGAAACACATCCGGAAATTCTCTAACAATAGGGATATCATTCAATTCAACATTCACAGTTTGTTCAGTCAACACATAGCACAAATAACCCTGGCACCCTTTCCTGATTATTAATAGCAGATATCAAATAAGGTGGAGGCACTACCTCATTACCCATAAACACAATCTCTTTATGTTCTGGTGGTTTAAATACAACTCGTTTTGTCACACAATCAATGGTGGCACAATACTTGGTCAACCAATCTATGCCCAAAATTACATCAAAATGCCTAAAGTTCAAGGGCAACAAATCTACATATAGGATGGCATCCTTAACACGCATATCACAAAAACGGTATATAGATTCACACAATACAGATTCCCCCGATGGAGCAGACACACATAGCAGATATGACAATAATTCTAAGGGTCTATTCAGTCTAGATGCAAATGCACATGTTACAAATGAGTGTGTTGATCCAGAGTCAATTAACACGAAAGCATCCTAATTACATATAGAAATGGTACCTGAGACAACTGCATTGGCATTCCGGGTATCGCCCGGGACAAGCGCAAAAACTCTTCCTTGTCTCACGGTATCTGCGGCGGGAGTAGATCTCGTAGTATTTCCGGGTTTTGGGATTGATGTTGTCGAACTAGCAGCAAATTTTCCACTGTTCTGTTTGCAATCTCTGGCCATATGCCCCTGTTTACCATAATTAAAACAAGCTCCTGACACACGGTAACAAACCCCCACGATGCCTGTTACTACAAACAGTACACAACGGGGTTGTATCTCGGGAAGAATTAGAAGTATTCGAGGAGCCCGTATTTTGCTTCTTGGAAAACTTCTTCTTTGAAAAGAAGCCCTGCCTTTTGTTGCCTTTCCATTCTGTCATTGGCTTAGCCTGTCTAGCTATGTTGGCCTCTGATATGATGGCCCTGTCTAGCACCCCAATGTAGGTTTCTAGCTTCAAGACATTTACTCTTTCTAGAATGTCACTTCGGAGCCCACCTTCAAAATGTCTCGCCTTTTTATAGTCTGTATCAATCACATGTGGGGAAAACCTGGCCAATTCAGTGAATTTGGCCTCATACTCGGCCACTGTCATACTGTCTTGCTTAAGTTCTATGAACTCTGGTACTTTCCTATCCTGGACACACTGCGGGAAGTACTTGTCGTAGAAAATTTCCAAAAAATTTTCCCAATCAACATCTCTATGATTCTCACGCATTAACATCCACCATCTTCTTGCCTCGTTTTCTAGCATAAAAGTGGCTAGAAGCACCTTCTGTGTCTCTGAACAGGAGAACACTTCAAACAGTTTCTCAATGCCGAGGACCCATGCTTTGGCTTTCAACGGATCTAATACCCCGTGGAACTGTGGTGGTTTCATTTTCTTGAACTCTTTGGTGAGAGCTATGATTCGGTCATCATTCTGATTATTTGGCATGGGTGGTGCCGGAGGTGGAGGTGGCGGATGTGGTTGCTGCCACTGTTGTTGCCACTCCTGCTACTGTCTCAAAGTTTCTGCCATTTCCCGTATCAACCTTTCCATTCTATCCATTCTGGCAGTAGAGGACTCTTCTAACTCATCACCTCTTGTTCTCACCATCTGATTAAACTTACATTATACTTTATACAAAAGATTTACAAGTATGCATATATTAAAGAGCATACATATTCAAACAATTTGCAATGCAAGCAAATCACAACTTATAACACATACTTGTCCATATCAAAACATTTAAGCATATTCTTGATGTTTTCAAATTCATACTTATCACATGAATGCATCTTAGATCTTTTCTAGACGCTTATTGCTCTTTTGGACAAGTGTGTGAGTTATTAACTCGTGCTCTGATACCACTCTGTCATGACCCGAACCCGCTCCCGTGGGTTAAGGACATAACCGGCCAGTAATCATGAGATTACCTATAGCCTCAAACCGAAACAAATGTAATTTAACAGAGTTAATGGGGGCCAAACGGGAGCAGTTCAAAACTTTGTCCATAGAGCTGCGCTTACGTACAAACCATAACATTTCAAACATTTTTGTGTTAATAACTCACATCAAAATATGTACCAACATAAAACATTGTACATACAGGATCATACAAGTTTAAGTCAGTCAAACCCAAGACTTATATACAAAAGTAGTCCAATGCTTTCGCCAACATAACAAAACTATGAACAAAGGACAAAAGCGAAGACAGTCTCGTGCGTGAGACGTTTGGGCTGACTCCTCAAAACTCTGACTGTTTCTCACAATTTCACCGAGGCTGGTTCTGGATGTCCCTTGGCTCACCTACATGTACATGAATGAGTGTGAGCGAAAGCCTAGTGAATAATATCAAATAAGGTAGATACATAAGCAATCTTTGAAACAGTTACAGCAGATGGCCTTTGGCCTGATCATTTATGTCAATCGGCCTTCGGCCCAATCATTTATGTCAATCGGCCTTCGGCTCAATCATTCATGTCCATCGGCCTTTGGCCCAGTTATTCGTGTCCATCGGCCTTTGGCCCAGTTATTCGTGTCCATCGACCTTTGGCCCAATCATTCATATCAATCGGCCTTTGGTCCAATCATTCATATCAATCGTTGTCTACCATTCAAATTAACGAACTTACAAAACTTACATAGAAGTAAACAATTGGACAACAGTATATTTCAAATATCTTGTTAAGATATTACTCACAGTGATCGATTGGTTGGTTTGCCCTAGAGCTCGACCCTACACATTCCATGAATACAAAAGGGTCACAAACAATTCAATCCGTTCTAAATTCACATTTTCCTCTTTAGGCTTCAATCTTATCTTCTTATCTCATTTACAATGTTCAATGTATGCCTAAGAGTACCTTGAAGTGAAAGAGAACAGAAAACGAAACACAGAAGGCCTAAACAAAATTTCAGAAAACAGGGTCCCCGCTCTAGCGGACCCATGAGGTCTGCAAAAGTACTGGATGCATCAAAATTACGCTCGAGCGTGAAGTCTGGCGCTCGAGCTGAAGGCCTATCTACATAGCTCCCCACTCGAGCGTGAACTTTCCCGCTCGAGCGGACATTCAACTCTGCAAAAATACTGGGAGCACGAAATTCACGCTCGAGCGGCGATTTCCCCGCTTGAGCGGACATCAAATTTCTGGGTTTTCCAGAATGTGGTCTTGAGCTTCAACTTCGAATTCCAAGGCTCCAAATGCATGATTTTGACTCGAACTTCTAATATACTTGTGCTAACATGATATAGACACCAAATTATATCACAATGGAGCTCAATTTCGCAAATTACATACACGCATGCCTCAAATTGACCCAAACTCATCACCAATACATTAGATTCAAATATTTAAAACTCACACTTCCATGATTTGCACATGCATGTGGGAGATATACATTATTCTCAACTTAATCGGTGAAGAGGAAATCAAAGACATGGATTTGAACCAAAATTCAACATGGATCATACACATTGTGCTCAAATTGTGCTCAAATATGAAAAATCAAAGTAGTTTCTTACATGCATGTACATATTGGCTTGCAATTTAACAAAACTAACTCAATTTCACTTCAACCCTTACTCTTGATTATTAATCAACCTTAAATACACAAAATTACACATTAAACTCATGAGTTTACTTACTAAGAGGCTCAAACCTTTCAATCTAAAGCAATTTCTTGAGTGATCTTCCAAAATCCCCAAGCCTTAAGACCAAAACTTCAATCTCTTACACCTTCCCTCTCTAATCCGACCCTCTCACACTCAAGAGCCCAATATCAGCCAAAAATGAATACCAAAAAGAGAGATTGAGTGTACATGGCCCCTTTTACAATAATTCCCACTAACTCAATTTAATAATAATAGATAATTGGGCACCAATTCACTAATTAAATCAATTTAATCTGGTTCGAATTAATTTTTCAATTAAATTTCACCGTAGGCTCTAAAAATTATGCCAATCATTATGGCGTAATCAATTTCGGGTTCTGCGGCCGATAAGGCCTTCAATTTTAATTCCAAAGCAGATAATTAAACAGATATTCCTACGGTGAATATATAGAAATTCCAAACCACATATTTTCACATAATGACACACAAAACGTATTAAACACATAATTATGCTCATATTAAGGACCAATTAACAGAATACAGAACAGGGGTATTACAGAGTCCACGTATAAGGAATAAGCGAAGAAGAAACAGTTCAGACGAAGAAGACCAGCACGATCCCTTTGTACGACGGATTGCAAGGGCAGTGCTACCCAAGAAATTTAAAGCACTGTCATTCACCTTGTACAACGGTAAATCATACCCCACCGATCACATCTTCCATTACAAGCAAGCCACGACGTTGCATGCAGATGATGAGGCTCTCATGTGCAGAATATTTTCGAGCAGTTTGAACCACTGGCTGTCAGGTGGTATTATAAACTGGAGCCGATTTTGATCAAGAGCTTCCACCAACTCCAGAAATCTTTCAGAGCAAGGTTTATCACTAATGAGGTCTAGCCAAAGCAAGCGGATTCCCTCTAGGCAATGTAGATTCAACCGGGGAAAACCCTTCATGCATATTCGGCACGGTATTAGGAGTGTTTTAATCTCGTAGATGATGCTTGTAATGACTCCATGGCCATTACCGCCTTCAAGATGGGGTTACATCCCGACAGTGCCCTCCGCAGCTCTTTGACCAGACGACCCCCCAAAACAGTCTGGTCGTTGATGAAGAAAGTTGAGGAATACTGTAAAGTAGAAGATGATGCCTTGTGGGTTAAAGTCGGAAACGTGGCTAACAAAACGGCTTCTTCCCAAATTGCTCAGCCGTTAAATTCTGTACGACCTCAGAGCCCTGAACCACGGCATCTGGCTAAACGAAACAAGAGACGGGATTCTCGCCGATCAAGCGACCCTCGCCGACCAAGCGACCAATGCTCCCACCGAGCAAATGAACTGCTGCAAGTCGATAGTAGGCGCACAAGCACGTCGACAAGAAATATACGGAGTTGACAGAGCTGATCAGTGCGGTTATGCCCAAAATCCAACACCTTCCGTTCTTCAAATGGCTGTTGAAAATGGTGGGACCTCCCAACACGCGAAGACGGGATAGGCGGTGCGAGTATCACAAGGATCATGGCCATGATACTAAGAGTTGTTATGCAATAAAAGATCACCTGGAGGAATTGGTACAGGATGGTCGGCTACAACAGTACGTTCGAAAAGGCAACTCCACCAAAGCAATAGCCTTGAGACAGGATTCACCTCCACTCGGCGTGATCCACATGATATACAGCCTGCCAATGTCATCCGCGGTGCATACGATTCAGTCGAATCCTGACCCTCAAGATTAACTCACTCTGGCTAAACGGCCCCATGAAGCTGCGAGCATTACTTTTGATGATTCAGATTTGGCCGGAGTGACACTTCCCCACATTGATCCCTTAGTAATCGAGTTACGCGTAAACCGATTCACCGTTGAGCGCGTACTCATTGACCCAGGGAGCACATCAGAAGTTATATATTACAAGACATTCACCAAACTTGGCTTCTCTGAATCGGATCTTTCTCCGGCACCTTATCCACTATTCGGCTTCAACGCCAATCTAGAATACCCGTTGGGAAAAATCACACTACCCGTTCGAGCGGGCTCCCGAACAGTGGATGTGGAGTTCTTGGTCGTCAAGCTGCCATCGCCGTATAATCTCACCATGGGGCGATCTTGGTTGCATACGATGTCGGCCGTGCCAAGGACCTATCATCAGCTGCTACGCTTCCCAACAGAACGCGTCATTGAGCAAATCCGTGGCTCCCAGAAATTGGCACAAGCATGTTATCTCCTTGCTGAAAAAATGCCGAAGGAGTTGCAAGTGAACTCTATTGAGGTAACGGATCGGGAGAGCCTCGACGATGCTGGGCGTCTCCCAAATGAAAAGGCCACGGAAGCACTAGACCGAGTTGAAATCAATGGAAACCCAGATAGGTTCTTCATGATCGGCGCCTCCCTGAATCTAGCTGACAGACAACAGCTAATTTCCTTCCTGCTCGGTAACCTTGATGTATTTGCATGGACTCCATATGAGATACCGGGTGTAGATCCGTCTGTTTCGCCGCACCATTTAAATGTTGATCCTAAATGCAAGCCGATCATTAAGAAAAGTCGGCGATCAGCCGCAGAGCACACTACCGCCGTTGTTGAAGAGGTTGACCGGCTGCTTGACGCCGAGGCAATCAGGGAAGTGACCTACCCTACATGGCTCTCTAATACTGTGGTGGTGAAGAAGAAAATTGGGACTTGGCGAGTCTGCGTTGATTTCAGGGACCTAAACAAAGCCTGCCCCAAAGATTGTTTTCCTCTCCCTAGGATAGACCAACTTGTAGATGCTATGGCACGTCATCAGCGTGTGAGCTTCCTCGATGCCTACAGAGGCTACCATCAAATCGCCATGCATCCAGAGGACCAAGACAAAACTGCATTCCTCACCCCTAGAGGAACCTATTGCTATAAATATGGAATGAAACTGAACGCTTCCAAATGTACGTTTGGGATCGGCTCTGGCAAATTCTTGTGTTACATCGTCAACTACCGAGGAATCGAAGCCAACCCAAGGAAAATCACAGCAATCCTGGAACTAAGCTCCTCTCGCTCGGTCAAGGAGGTTCAGAAGTTAATGGGGATGGCCGCCACACTAAACAGGTTCATCAGTCGTTCCATGGACCGCTGCCGACAATTCTTTCATACACTACGGTAGGGCAAGGCTTTTGAATGGTCCGCCGAGTACGAAGCCTCTTTCAACGACCTCAAGACCTACCTCCGATTAGTTCTACTCTTAACAACGCCTTCGGTAGGTGACCCGCTCATTTTGTATCTGGCAGTTTTCGATCGGGCCGTTAGCGCCATACTGATAAAGGAAGAGCTGGGGGAGCAGCGGCCAGTGTATTATGTGAGCAAGACAATGGTTGACGCTGAAACAAGCTACCTTCCGTTGGAAAAACTTATTCTGGCCCTCGTCATGGCAGCGAGAAAGCTGATGCATTACTTTCAGGGGCATACCATCGGGGAGCTAACAGACCACCCCCTCCGGTTGGTACTCCGTAGTGCAGAAGCAGTAGGGCGCGTTTCAAAGTGGGCTCTTGAACTCGACCAGTACGATATTCAGTTGCTGCCTAGAACCTCCATCAAGGGACAGGTGCTTGCCGACTTTGTGGCCGAATTCACTGGGGGTCTTGCCGACCTCAGGTCTGATGAAATTCGACCTAAGCCGAACTGGAGAATTTGTGTTGGGGATATTTGGCAGTTGTACTGTGATGGATTATCCAATCAACGGGGCAGTGGAGCCAGAGTAGTAATCATGGCTCCCAATGGTGCAATAATTGAGCAGGTCGTCAAATTCAGCTTCGAAGCATCAAATAATGAGGTCGAATATGAAGCCCTTCTTGCCAGTTTGCGGAATGCACATCTTCTGGGTGCTCGGCGTTTGCTGGTATTTTGCGATTCAAAACT
The DNA here is from genome assembly GCA_030407325.1 of Camellia japonica. Classification (NCBI taxonomy): domain Eukaryota; kingdom Viridiplantae; phylum Streptophyta; class Magnoliopsida; order Ericales; family Theaceae; genus Camellia; species Camellia japonica. The sequence goes on along the minus strand of JAPPVO010000007.1, from coordinate 71,697,218 downwards.
AGTAATCAATCAGCTAAAGGGGGAGTACGCGGCCAAAAATGACCGTATGACGGCTTACATGAAATCAGCTAGCGCCTTACTGGCAAAATTTGACCACCATGAATTGAATCAGATAACACGTGATCAGAACACACATGTAGACGCCCTAGCTTGCCTAGCCTCCGCCATTAACTCAGAGATTAAACAGACCATCGAAGTAGGTTTCATCCCGAAGCTGAGCATTGGATGGACTCCATTGCTACATTCCTGTCTTCCGAACAGCTCCCAGCGGACAAGAAAGAAGCGCACAAGCTACGAAACAAAGCCCTGTGATACTACTTGGATCCGCAAGGAAAGCTTTATAAAAAATCCATTTTTGGTCCGTACCTGGAATGTGTACACCCGGACAAAGTCGAAGAGCTTCTGGCTGAAATACATGAAGGCAGTTGTGGTGCCCATTCTGGTAGGCGCTCTTTGGCCCATCGAGCTATAACACAGGGGTATTATTGGTTGACAATGAGAACTGATGCTGAATGCTATGTGAAAAAATGTGAACAGTGCCAGAAGTTCTCTCCGTTAACCCATCTGCCTGCTGAAGAGTTAAGCTCTATCACCAGTCCTTGGCCGTTCGCCCAGTAGGGACTTGATATCGTAAGACCATTGCCGAGGTCCCCAAGGAACAAGCGATACTTGATCGTCGCGACAGATTACTTCACAAAATGGGTCGAAGCGGAGGCATTAACGCACATTCGAGATACTGATGTTAAACGCTTTGTATGTAGAAATATTATAACACGATTTGGGATTCCAAGAGTGCTTACCTCAGACAACGGCACCCAGTTTGATTGTGGTGTCTACCGAGAGCTGTGCAGCGAGTATGGTATCCGGCCTTACTTTTCCACGCCGGCTTACCCCCAAAGCAATGGTCAAGCCGAAGCCTCTAACAAATCCATCTTGGACGGCATCAAGAAGAGGCTGGAGAAAGCTAAAGGCAAATGGGTCGAAGAATTGCCAAGTGTATTGTGGGCTCATCGAACTACACCGAGGCGATCCACTGGAGAAACGCCGTTTGATTTATGCTTTGGAACCCTCGCGATCATACCCCTGGAGATCAGCCACCTAACCCTAAAATCGCAAGTTTTTTATATAGGCCGAAACGACATGATTCTGGCTTTAGATTTGATTCTGATCGAAGAACGAAGAGACCGTGCCCTTGCGTCCATGGCACGATACCAGAAATAGCTCGCTAAGTCGTACAATCAACGTGTTCAGCTACGCCGTTACACACCAGGAGAGTTGGTCCTGAAGAAAGTACTTCCAGCTGCCAGGAAGCCGGCTGATGAAAAATTGGGTCCAAACTGGGACGGCCCTTATCAGGTCGATTCGATTGCAGGAGTGGGGGCATATCGGCTTAAAGACATGTCCGGAAGGAGTCTGCCACGGCCTTGGAATTCAACGCACTTGTGTAAATTCTATCATTGAACCCGACCTGTGCAGAATCATACTAGTTTTGAATGGTTTGCCATGTACACATTCCACTTTTATAATGCAAAGTTTCCTGTTTACTTACTGCGAAATCTAGTTCAAAAGTGTTCCGATAAAGCCTCCGGATTCGGAGCGCCCTTCGTGGATATCACGATTAGCCAAACAAAGTCTTCGGATTCGGAGCCCCATTGGCGCATGACGCTTTTAGGCCAACAAAGTCTCGAGATTCGGAGCCCCATTGGCGCATGACGCCTTTGGACCGACAAAGCCTCTGGATTCGAAGTGCCCTTCGTGGATATCACGATTGGCCAAAGTCTCCGGATTCGAAGTGCCCTTCATGGATATCACGATTGGCCAAAGTCTCTGGATTCGGAGCCCCATTGGTGCATGACGCTTTTGGGCTGAGAAAGTCTCCTGATTCGGAGCCCCATCGGCACATGACGCCTTTGGGCCGATAACGCCTCCGGATTCGGAGCGCACTTCGTGGATATCATGATTGGCCAAACAAAGTCTCTGGATTCAGAGCCCCATTGGCGCATGATGCTTTTGGGCTAAGAAAGTCTCCAGATTCAGAGCCCCATCGGCGCATGACGCCTATGGGCCGATAAAGTCTTCGGATTCGGAGCGCCCTTCGTGGATATCACGATTGGCCAAACAAAGTCTTCGGATTCTGAGCCCCATCGGTGCATGATGCTTTTGGGCCGATAAAGTCTCCAGATTCGGAGCGCCCTTCGTGGATATCACGATTCGCCAAACAAAGTCTCCGGATTTGGAGCCCCGTTGGCGCATGATGCTTTTGGGTCAAAAAAGTCTCCAGATTCGGAGCGCCTTTCGTGGATGTCACGAATGGCCAAACAAAGTCTCCGAATTTGGAGCCCCATTGGCACATGACGCTTTTGGGCCGAGAAAGTCTCCGGATTCGCAGCCCCATCGGCGCATGACGCCTGTGGGCCGATAAAGTCTCCAGATTTGGAGTGCCCTTCGTGGATATCATGATTGGTCGATCTGCGGATTCGGAGTGCCATCGGATTCAGAGCGCCCATCGTAGATATCACGATTGAACAACAAAAAGCCTTCGAATTCGGAGCCCCAGTTGTGCATAACACGTTTGGGCCGAACAATACTCCGAATTCGGAGCGCCATACATGAAGGTTAAAGCATATAAATATTCAAAGTGGAATGTTTTGTTTAGCTGAGCTGGCTAAAGCCGTTTACACTAAAAGCATACAAACGTTGAAAATGAAATGCTTGAATAAGTTAGGCCGGCGCAACCGCATAAACAATTAAAATATGCAAACATTCGAAACGAGATGCCTAATTAGGCATGCAGCCATTGACAATCAAACACAAACATTTAAAATAAAACATTTTATTAAAATATCCAATAGATACATAGCTGACGCCCAAACTGTGTTGGAATGTTTACAATATATGTCTAGTCCTATTCGGCATCGCCCTCGTCATCGCTCTTCTCAATTTCGAAAGCGTCAAAAGGAAAGTCGTGACGATGATATAATGGTGACGCCGACTCAACTCCTTCTCCTTGGAGTGCCTCTGAGGCTTGGAGAGCCTTGATCCACCCGTGCCTGAAGCCCCGATTCTCGCATCGACACACTTCCTCTACGAGTTTCTCCTTGGTGTAGACGTCCCCGAACGCCCCGGGAGGATGAATCCCGTTCTGTTCAATTTGCGGGTCTACTACAGTTCGGACTCAAATTGTTACGGTTCTAAATCTGAACCAAAGAGTCCAAGTCTGGCCAATCGTTTTGAGAAAACAGATTTTTGAAAGAAGTGCCAAACATGGACTGCTTTGCCAGATACAGAGTCGCCACCTAAATATTTTTAAAGGGGGAATTTAGGAAACCCTGACTCGGTGCCAAAGGCCACGTGTCCGTCATCACCAAAGTTGCCTCGGCTCGGGAACTTGGGTACGATTGGGGAAGGTCAGCTATGAGCACCCCCTCTCGCCCGATCTGAAGATCGGCCTCTACTAACCATGATATCCAATTTTGAAAACATTATGTGTTCTTGTTCCGGTTATTAGCCTAGAATTACTATGTTATGCGCACAGCAATAGACCAAATCGCCTAAATTGGAACAAAACATTTCATGTTTGTTTTTGACAATGGTTTGCTACTCGCAAGTAGGCTAAAATGCAGGTTTTGTCACTCTCAAGTGGGCTTAAAACTCATAGTTTTAATGCATTATTCCAATTTAGGTAATTCAACCTCCACCCACAGGCACTCAAGCAGTTATATCACATAGGCAACTAGCCTCATGGTAATCATGCTACTATGGCAACATTCACACGCGTGCGATATGCTAAAGCATAAAATACTTACAAAGTACTCCGTACCAAAAACAGTAAACTAGTTAGCAAACATGCGTGACCCTAGTTCATGTTACAAAAATGGCTAATGCATCGCATACAGAATGTCACATAGAAGGGGCTCGGCTAATCTAAGAATGACATATGAAAATGCACAAATAGCATGTATTTAAGTTAGATTTGAATACTTATGCGGTTAGCATGATGCGCCGAGCCCGATGCATGCAATACTGATGAATGGATGCACGCATACATAGCATAAAGTATGCTAAAGTAAATATGCCCTATTACTAACCATCAAAAGCAGGTAAGTAAAAGGGAGAAAGAAGCGGGGGTTGGAAGACATGCATACACGCACCCACACTTATTACAAATTTGCCCTCGCTCGGAGGGACCGAAAGAATAATACAATTTAACTAACCAACAAGCTAATTAAATATTACAAATCAATTAAATTAGCTAAGCAAATTAACTAATCTAATTTAAGCAGTAAACAACAGCCTCGGGAAGAGGGTCCAATGCATGCGCGCTTAGTTTCGCTCGGAAGTCACCGCCATGCACAAGATGCCTCTGCTTTGGCTGTCATCCTCCTCCGAAAACTTCACAAGTCCCAGGGTTGCTTCCCTGAACACTGTGGAGCACCACCGGCTGAGAAGAATGGCCACCGGCCATGGAGAGTGGTCACCGGCCACAAATTGAGTTATCGGCCACTGATAGATGGCCGGTCGGCACTAAAGATGGCCGGCCGGCCAAATCTTCCTGCAGAATCCTGTTTGACAGCAGCAGAGAACAAAGCAAAGCATGGCAGTGCATTTCAAGCTATGTATGCAGCAATCACATCCCTTATCATGTTTATGACTCAAAGGGACATGGGCCTCGATTCTCGGACCACCAATCACGCATTTCCATGCATGATGGCCCAAAGAATCAAGTGTTCATTTTAATATGGAATGCAATACACGTAATCAAACAATGGGGCTTGACCTCTATCACAAGCAACTCAAGAGGCCAAGCATACATGCAAAGCATGCGAACTAGTATGCAACATGGACAATGCGAGCAAGCAAAGCACGAAGGGCATGAAGCAATGCAAACCTTCAAGTAGGCAAGATACAATGTGGGTGTTCAAGTATGCAAGCCAACATGTGACTTCATTCAATCATGCAAATTCAACCATGCAACAACTCACCAATATGCTACAACATACAAGGAGTGCATGCAACAACATGCAAAGGAGGGACTTACACTAATTGGACAGCTCTATACTAAGCCCAAAACAGTGGCCAAGATGTTAGGGAGTGAGGACTAATTGACATACAAACATACATGAAAACATAGACCAACACTCAAGTATAAAGTACAACTTCTAAGCACACTTAAGAAGATGCAAACACGGGCAATTAGCATGCAATAGAAAGCTCTGAAATCATGCTAAAATGATGCCAAACCAAATGAACAAGACAAGCGTGGCACGCAATTAAGGTCTAAATACTTGAGGCAAGTCAAGAAGACTTAAACCATGACTAAGTCAACCGAGCCTCACAAGGCCAAGAGGACTTAAAATAGGTTCAAGGCAGACCTAGACAATACCAAAGGAACACCTAGATGGCATCTAAGTGACTCAAATCTAAAAGCATACATAATTGCCCAAAACATGGAGCATACAACACAAGCTTCCAAAGCATCAAAGAGGCATTAAAGGCGAGCATACAAGCATGTTAAATGGACTGAAATAACATGTTAAGTGGTTCCAAACCACTGAAATGATGTAAGCAATGCATGCTACACACTCACATATTTGAAGCTACAAGCTAGCAATGCAAAGGAGCCATGCAATGCATGTTACGATTGACCAAAACAGCCAAGGACAGACCTTAAACATGGCAAAATAAACATAAAGGCATCACGAAGCTAGGCCTAAACATGCTTGAATGAGGACTCAAAGCATAAGACATGTTGAGGCTAAGATAAGGCATTACAAGGCATGTATGCTAAGCAAGCATGGTGTGCCAAAACCAACTAAAAACAGAGGCATATTATGACATAATAAGCATGAAAAATAGCTAAGGCATGGTCAACATACACTTAAACATGGTGCTCTCTCAAGAGGCAAAAATGGTCCTTTTCAAGGACAACAAGGAGAGGGGGTGGCCCTCTCCTTCCTAGGACCTCAAGGCACCATCCCCACCTCTGAAATCCCTCAAGATTTCAGTGGTGAGGAGGCCCAAATACAATGGTCCCGGAGTCCACTCAAAATGGCACAAAATGGGGCCTTTCAAGGCTTAAGAGGGGTCAAACAACCCCAAATGCCAAAGAACCCTTAACCAACTATTTAGAGGGCTAAAAAACAGAACTTTTTTATGTTATATACAAAGCCCAAAAACAGATTCAAGGTAGGTAAAGAGAGTGTGCAAAAATGGGGAATAAAGGGACAAACTTCTTACCCTTGAAGACCCTCTTCACCAATGGAGCTCCAGCAGCTTCTTTAGGTTGAAATCAGTCTAAAACCTCCAAAAACAACCCTCAAGGGCCTCAGCTCCAAGGGATGGTGTGATGGTGGGTGTTTGTGAGCAAAAGTAGGACAAAACACACACTAGAGAGAGAGATAGAGGTAGGATATGAACAAACCCTAACCCTAAAACTCAAACCCTAAAAAAGGATATCTAAAATGTCTAAATTTTGTCTAACCCCTCAAAAAGGGAGAGAAGGCTCCTCTTTATAGAGCTTTTTAGTCTTGTAAGCTTACAAGACAAGCTTCTAAAGAGAGATCCCTCCATACACACGTGTATGGAGGGGAGCCAAGTGCATGCCAACTGCACCAAAATATCTGCAAAAGCAGATGCACAGTAGTCGGCCGGCCAAAAATGCAATTGACCAAAAAAAGATAGCCGGCCGGCCATCTATTGTGCCGGTCGGCCAAACATTTGGCCAGTGGCAACAAAACACAGCCGGTGGCCTCAAGCCATGGCCGGTGGAGTGTGGGGATGGCTCACAAGCCATTCCCTCCCCCTCCAAGGCAAAACACAAGTGTTTGGTGCAAAACCAGACACGAAACAGTCAAGTCGAGAGGTCCTAAGGCAAGGCGCGTAGCCGAGACCTCCGGGAACTCAAGACGAACACAAACATGGATAATCACCGAGTGTTCAAGCGGTGATGTCCAAGTCTTGAGGACGGTCAAAAATGGGGTGTCTACACTTGGTCTTGTCTATCCTGACTCTTCGGCCGTCGTGGAAGCCTTTCTCATAACCCACGGTCCTTGCATTTTCCACGTCAAACATGCTTGCCGTATCCCGATCGGTGATCGCGTGACTTAATAGCCGTTGGGTTACTCTCTCCTCCATGACTGGGTTAGATTGACCTGCAGCACGCAGCTCGGTGGTTTGAGCCTTCCTAAGTTCCCTAAGCTCACGTTCGGCCTTCTCCGCGCGAGCTTCCAAGTTCCGAATTCGTTCGTCCTTTTTCTCTATTTCTCGCCACGCGGCACGCAGGCGCATGCCGACTTCATAAGCGGTATACAGCCCCTTCACTGCCCCGTGGATGCCCTCTTGAAATACTTCGAAATCCTGTCGACCAACCATCGACTGCTGGACTTCTGACGAAAAAATCTGTCGCACAAACTCGACCGCTATACCTGGGTCGTTGACAATGGAGTCTGCCTCTGTCATCGGTTTATTCCCTACAAAAATCGCAAAACTCAACGGTCCCAGCATCGCGTCAGCCTCATTTCTTGGTCGCGGTCGTGGGGAGCTTCCCCGTTGCTGTTTTTCCTTTCGGGGTGATCTACTCCGACGACTTGGAGGCTGACCTTTTTCCCGTTCTTTGGACATCCTACCTCCCGCACGGGTGGGTTCGCTGCTGCGATTCATTGTAGTGTTAAGCTCAGCCAATGTTCGCGCTTCTCCTTTGCTGTTGAAGAACAGTCTATTTGACATTCGTACTTATTTAACCTCAAGCAACAAATTGTTTTAAGCTGAGTCTGAACACAATAAGTGGAGTCACTGGTGCAAAGAGTCCATCCCATTTATTTCTAATGCTTTCAATGCCCCCGATGCGATTTCATTAACGCTAAACTCCAAAAGATGGATGCCAATCGACGTGCACAGCAACCAGTCCATAAACTATTAGCATTCGGCTTTTTGGAGTTCATGCACTGGCTGGGGCAAGGGCAGATTTATTAATCTGATCGGCCAAGCATCTAAGCCCGATGCTGATTGATGTGTGCCACAGCCACTCCATGAACTATTAGCAAGAAAGCGCAATCATCCAGACGCGTGTCAAACGCGAGAGGAGAAAGGTACGTCCAAACGCATGTCAAATGCGAGAAGAGAAAGGTACGTCTAAACGCATGTCAAACGTAAGAGGAGAAAGGCTGCGGTGCAAACACCGGAGGGTAGTATGAACATCGAGGCACTCGTCCCAATGTTTCTAGCCAAAGAGAGAGTTCACGGAGGCAGGAATGATCTTACCTGGAGTTCCTCCGAATGAACCGCAAACACCATATCGTCTGGTTGTGCCAGCTTCAAATGAACCGTACATGCAATATCGTGTCTGCATAAAAGAGAAACTTTGACAGGTACAATATAATAGAGACGCAGATTCAACGTTACATCAGGATATAATTTCAATGCGAGATAAACGCGTGCATATACAATGCAAATGAAAAGGTGCATAACAATGCATGGGAGACGTGCATAACAATGCAGGTGAAACGGTGCATAACAATGCAAGTAGAACAGTGCATAGCAATGCAAGTGAAAAGGTATATAACAATGCAAGTGAAAAGTGCATAGCAATGCAAGTGAAAAGGTGCACAACAATGCAAGTGAAACGCAGCATACATATTCTGTGCACAATATTCAATGCATATTCGATGCAATGGATGAAGTGAATAAGGCGCGCGACCAAACCACATGTTGCCTAGAAAAGGCATAGACACAAAACAGACCACGTCTAACATAGAAAAGGCGCGGACACCCTCAGACCACAATTCTCTTAGTGGAATAGGCATGTATACATTATCACAGAACCATGCTTTAATATGAAAAGTATGGGCACATACCAAACTAAGCTTAACATGGGAAGGATGCAGGCGATAAAATAGATACGATGCAGTAGATGTAACAAATAGTACAGTAGATGCAAAGGGGTGACATACTCCAATCACGTTAGAATCGTGAGAGGAGGACAAACAAATTCCAAACACGCTGAAATCATGGTGAGAAAGGAGACACTCAAATCACGCTGAAACCATGAAAAGATGTTCAAAGAAAAGCAATCAGGAGCGCGCTCTACGCGTCCTAAGATAAATTCCAAACACGCTGAAATCGTGTGAGGAAGGGAACACTCAAATCACGCGGAAATCGTGAGAAGAGGTCCAAAACAACCCCTCAGGTGTGTTCCACGCAACCTGAGGTAAATTCCAAACACGCTGAAATCGTGTGAGGAAGGAAACACTCTAACCATGTTGAAACCGTAAGAAGAGGTCTGAAAACAACTGCTCAGGTGCGTTCCACGCAACTTGAGACAAATTCCAAAAGCACTGAAATCGTGTAAGGAAAGGAACACTCTAACCATGCTGAAATCGTGAGAAGAGGTCCGACAACAACAATTAGGGGCGCACTCGACACAACCTGAGAAAGCCCCAGGAGACAACGATCCTAAACGCTGCTCAGCGTGAAAGGATAAATGATATAAGATAACACCAGATGCAAATAGATGCAATAAGTGTGATGATGTGATACATGTTACAAGCAATGTAGTGCATGATGTTTAGGAAATTCAATAAACAATCAAAGCGGCACTTTAGAAAGCACCTCATGGGGTGACTGGCGATGAACCGCTCTACTCTGACGGGGATCTCCCCTTGTGTTCTTTGAACTCATACCTTCAACTCACAGTTCAAAGGTCCTGAAATGATGATAAGGGGTAACCTCTCCATGTAAAAGCCACGGATGCTGCTTGTTTTCCTGATCATATTCACAACTTTGCCTATTCTCTAATGGGGTGACAGACTAGGTTAGTTCAGTATCCAGAATTGAGGCGCACACGTGCTATCTCAATCTATAGAGCTGCCATACAGATTTCAAGCCGAGGATACACCCCTGGGTATTTAAACCAAACTTTAGTCTCGGAAATTCCAAACCTTTGCGTTCTAGACATCAGCCATTCGAACTCTAGTTTTCACCGTCCCAGTTGGTCTCCTAGGAACTCATTGCAAACACAGCCAAGATGCCTCTGGCAGGGAAATAGTGCTCAGGGAGAGCACTTTTGATCGCCATTCTGGCTTTGAAGCAGCCTTGATCTTGAACTTGAAGTAGAGGCACACTCATACTTTGGAGCATTGATAAGGCCTGTGGAGGTATATCCGAAATGTAATCTCGGAACTTTCTGAAGAAACAAACTCAGATGCTCCAAATTTTCCTCTTTTTTTCTTTTGCTTTGCAGTCCGGAACCTATATAGCTTCAGATAGGTCCTTGTTCTATTGTTCTCACATGACCTGGGTTAAACCCTGTAGTTTTATGAAAGGACAAATCCTGTTTTGCACATATGTGGAGAACGACACAGCACTCTGAGCACAAAACGATTCATAGTTCTTAACCGGGTATTGAGCCTACGAGTCCAAACGACTCAACAAAGGAAAAACAAAGGTAAAACAACCTAAACGACTCAACAAAGGAAAAACAAAGGTAAAACAACCTAAACACATCTGTTGACACTCGAAATGACTCAAAACAAGAATCGAGACAAACAAAAACACATACACAACACTCAGATGTGTTCCAATGGCGAGAGACCTCTTAGTTCACGAGGAGCCAGTTTCTCTGGGTATTGTTCCCATCCTTTCTTATTTGTGATTCTCACATCACTTTGGCACTCAATCTCTAATTTTCTGAAAAAGCCCTTTTCTCACTTTTTCTCTCAACGCTCATCTCTCTATTCTTCAATCTCTCTTTTTTTTTATCCCTCCCCTGGATGGTTGATGGATAAACAAGAAGTTGCGGGCTCTTGCTCCTAGCATTCTGCTAGATTCTCTTTCTTCCGTTCACAACAGTGAGCTTTCCCATAGAGGGATTGTGATGCGGCTGGATGTGCAGCAGATCCGCAATTGACATCGGTTGACGATGCGCTTGACTTAACTTAACCAAGATCAGTTATAGCACGTCTCACTGGCTAGGTATATAATTGATTGGTCTCACACACATTGCATTCTCTACGTCCCTTTTCTGGGTCAGACGCCAATTTTTGATTTGATCATCCAGATGAGGGAACCGAATATCCCGCTCCAGTTCCAGTTCGTGCTTCGCACTTGGTTTGATACCTCGCTGCTCAGAGGATGAGAGAGCTTTCGGCCCTCTGTTGTTAGCCTCAGTTGTGCCCTTTCTGGCGAATATGGTGCCTGTTCCGGCAAGTATGTTGACAACGAGGAAAAGATAGAAAACCTGACCCAACTGTGCTCCTAGTTCATCATTTTGACCGCTTTTTGTTTTTGGCTTTCTGCTAAAACAATTTTGACCAATATGAGAGTTTGATTAACACGCTTGTTCGATTTTCTGATTTGAAATCATGCAAGTCAAGTTGCGAGCACTGAAAATTTTCCTTTTTTGGGTCCAAGAAATGATCGAGTTTTGGAAAAAATGGAATAATTTTTGAGAAAATTAGTCAACCTCATTAAAAATTCCCCAAAAAAATGTTTTTGCAAATGGCCACTGCTCGACCAACATAGAATTTACTCTTGAGATGCACAACCTCAGATCCAAAACAATGGAAAATTGCCCCTTGTCGAAATGGCACTGCACGGCAACAGAAAGTTACCCCTTGTCTGAATGGCACCACAACGCACTGTAATCAGTCCTCAAAGTGACGATTACAACCGAACTCTCGGATACAGAGAAGACAGAGATGATCAAAACCATTACATGGACACAGTCGATTTGGAAGTGTCTATGGCTGGACTTCAGAATAAAGTTGCCTACGTATCCCAAAGATGGGAATCAAGCCTTATGTAGTTCGGTGTTGAGGTTCACTCGGGTGTTGACGGTCTCCTTTTGCGCTCTAACTTTTGCCAAAGCCGCCCTTCCGGGTTTTCAACCTTGCGAGCTCTGTTTTTCTTTCCTTTTCATTTTTGTCATCTTTTCTTTTCTTTTCTTCTTCATTTTTCTTTTCTTCTTTTCATTTTTGTCATTTTCTTCATTTCTTCTTTTTCATTTGCTCTAACTTTTGCCTGGGTCACCCTTCCGGGTTTTCGGCCTAGCGAGCCTCTCAAGGGCAGAAAAGTTTAACTTTGTCCATGTTGAATGGTCGATGTTGAGATCTCGAAGCCACCTCACTCCAAGAGAATGGCTGCTGTTTGCTGATGATGTAGGAGCCCATCCAATCGGGTCTAAATTTGCCCATAGTGTTGTGGATAGGAACTCGATTGTCCTTCAACAAAACTTTCTTCTTTTCTCTGTCACGACCCAAACTCGCCCCTAAAAGTTTGGTTCATGACTGGCCCGAACATAGGCCTCAAACAGAATTTAGAATAATGTTTAAACACATATGAGGCCTTAAGCGGAAGCAATGTCAATAAAAGACAACATCCATTGAGCTTGTGCATACATGATGGTTTAATTAGATTCAAGTATTTAAATACATTCCCAGAGTTACACATACAAGCACAGAATCTATATAGATCTCACACACACTTAAATAAGACTCCAAAAATTACACAACTCCCAGTAATCAAAATTACGACCTCAACACGAAGGCGTACCCCAGGCGGCTTGACAGACGGGTAGACCTCAATACAACTCTAGTGTCAATCCCCGATGGCTCACCTACATAAATATACACAAAAACGGAGTGAATGAGGCTCAGTGAATAATAGCAATGTAAGGAGGAGAGTTAAACGAGCATAGACTTAAAGAATGTAAATATGCATATTGAACCATACACAGATCTTATTCATAATCATGTCTTAAAATGGCCTCAGGCCCACATGTAACACAAAACGGCCTCAGGCGCAGATATAATACAAAGCAGCTGTAAGCCCAGATATGATACAGGACGGCTGTAAGCCCAGAGATAATACAGAACGGCTGTAAGCCCGGATATAATACAGATCGGCTATAAGCCCAGATATAATACTGATCGGCTGTAAGCCCAGATATAATACAGATCGGCTGTAAGTCGAGATACAATACAGATCGGCTGTAACCCCAGGTATAATATAGATCGGCGTTAAGCTCAAATGTGATACAGAACGGCTTTAAGCCCACAGATAATATAGAACGGCCTTAGGCCCAACATATTATGCAGAGCGGCCTCAGGCCCAGATATCAACAGATTGGCCTCGGGCCCATTATTAACAAAACATAATGATTCCAGATACACAAAGATATCATTGTTCCATAATACACATATGTTCCATTTGTTCATCATGAATTCAAATAATTAACTTGCAGATAACAGAACGTCAGTATTAACTATTAACAGTAAGTAAAACGTACTGTTACAGTACTATTACTTAATAGTGCACAAAGATTTTCTTATGGTTTATTACAAGTTGACATAGTTGTCTTGCAGATAACAGAACATTAATAATAACTATTAACAGAAGGTAAATGTATCACTGCATTAATAGGGATAGAACAATTCACATCATAACGGCCTCAGGCCCACTTCTATTAATAGGGACAGGACGACCTTAGGTCCATATCAATGCCACTATTCAAGCATATCGATTAATTGAATCAAAGCACAACATCAATGGAATAGACCATTCACAAATAACAATACATAAATTATAATCACAGGAAGTAAGTGAAACATATTGTTACACTACTATTACTCGCAGTGATCGGCTCTCGGTAGTAATGGGACGATGTCCTCGTCTCGACCTACAAGTACAGTGCACAACACATAATATGAGATTATACTTGATCCTTTACTTATTCTCTTTGATCATTCAATCAATTAGCCATGGTGGTACCAAGCTCATTATTCCTTAATAAGTTATAATCCATGTCTCAGAAAACATGGGAAATCGATGGGAAATGGTTTAGGTGAAGAAATGGTATAAAATTGGTTGACAAAAAGTGAACAGTCGTCACTAATTTGGGCATAACTATTTCTGTATTTAGAATTTGGTAGTGAGACCACCGCCATTGGAAACTAGACTTCCGGGGCTTGATTTTAGGCTCAAGAATAACTCAAAAAGGAGTCCCGAGGCAAAAGATATGCTTATTCAAAGTTGGTTGAATAGAGCTGTCTCCTGCACGTGCGGGAAACAGAGCCGCACGTGCGGCCTTAGGCAGTTTGTAGTCCGAAAATGGCTGAAAAAAAATAAAACTTCTCATTTTGAAAATCAAACCTCAATTCCATGTAAATCAAAGCCCAAAACCCTTTAATACATGACAAATTTCACATTATTAATCTCCATGAAACATCATAACCTCAAAATATTACCCAATTCCCAAGCACCAGAACACAAGAGCATAATATAGCCATAGTTGGGGTTCAAAGTTCACATCTTCCATATCAATCCTTGATTTCATGTAATTGATGCTTTAAACATAAGGATTCAAGATAGATGATCATACCTTAGTTCAATCTTTGTCTTCTTCTTAATTCTCCTCCATTTCCTCAAGCCTCCATGGTTGATCTCCCTTCTCTTTCTTCAATTCACTTCAATCCACTTCAAACCCCCATGATTGTTAAGCTTTTCTTCAAGAATCTTGGTCTCTCTTCTCTTTCCTCCCTCACAGTTCTCTTCTCTCTCTTTTAGATATTTTGGGCTCCCAAAAGATGAGACCAACCACTCAAAGACATATCTATATATATAAATAAACACACACACATGGCTTAACACAATAGGGAGAGCCAAACGTGGCCTTACGAATCGCACGAAATCAAATTTCAATTAAAGTTCCCAAGTGACTCTAAAAATTGTGTTGATCATAAATATGTCCCCAGTTTTGGTTTCTGAAGCCTCTAGGGCCTTCAATTTGCAGTACAAAGTTAACCACCCAAATATGCATTAATGAATCAGACAAATTAACTTTCCAATTACTTTTCCCAAATAGCTTTAAAAATTCCCATTAACATATCTATGTACTCAATTCCAATTTCTGAACCCACAAAGGTCGTCAATTCCAGTTTTAAAGTCATAACTCAACAGATAGTTCTTTAATTCCAATAGATATAATTAAATTAAAACATATTATCCCATAGTTAAACAAGAATGACTTCTTATACGCATTTTGGGGTCGTTACATTCTCCATTCTAGGATTTGGCATTCTTGTCGATCTTCGTTAGCTTGAGAAATGTCCCAATTTTTTACTCTTCGAGCACATCTGACATTTTTTGCCCCTAGTTCAAGGGCTGCTTCTCATCCAGCTTTACTAGCTTTCTTTTGATCATATCTGACCTTTTTGTCCCTAGTTCGAGGGCTGCTTCAAATCTGGCCTAGTGGGCCTCATTTGATGTCAAACGACCTTATTGCCCCTAGTTCATGGGCTGCTTCAAATCTGACCATACAAGCCTCACATTGTGGTTGACCGTTGAACATTCTGAATCCAAGTTCAACGATTGAAAGCAAAAGGGGTCGAGTCTCGAGGCCAAGAGCGATCCTATGTTGCACAATCCGAAGATCAATTCCATACATGTCTTCGCAGAACCACGCAAAACATTTTTCAAAATCTTTTAAGAAAGCGACTAGTCGCTCGCACTGCAAACAATGTAGAACCAATCTGGATCAAACTAGGATCCTTCCCAATACTCACATTAACAAACATGATCTCATTCATTAAAAGCTTAGCACACCTCTCTTTCTCTCAGTTGATCAAATTTTTGCAAATCCCGAGGAATTCCTTCATCTTTGTTTTCAACACAGTGTTAGAAAAGTTTTTGAAAAAACTTAGGTCAATGCAATGATTTCAAGGCACAGAAAAATAGGTTAAAAGCACAGCCGTATCCTTTAGAACTTCAGGCACAACTAGTTCAAAGGCAGAAACAGGCGCAAAAGGGTGAAAGTCATTGCTGTTTCATTCAGATCTTCTGGCACAACTGGCTCAATGGTAGAAATAGACTCAAAAGAGTGTAAAAAACAAACACAAAATAAACAAGTGATGCCCGAGGTAACACACTCGAAATCACCCGACTCCGACACAACAGGACTGACTTGATACAACAAGACAGACTCAACTGACTCAATACAACGCAACAAGACTGACCTAATACCCAAGTCACAAAGTACAATAAACAGCATTCGCAAAATACTCAAAACAGTGTGTGTCATCCACCACATCTGGAGTAAACTGAGCGCCACCTGCAGGTGGTTCATCCCCCGATCACATAATCACATTATCCCCCAAGTTCACTGATCCAGTGTCGATAGACTTTGCAAAGCTTGGTGCGACGATGACCTCATTGATAAATGTCGGAACAGTAGATCTGGTGAGCCCTGGCTGGCCTTTCTTTGCCTTGCCACTGGCAAAGGAAACACTGGTTGCCTTTGAACTGAATCTCTAACCTGACAAAGTCTATCAACACAAGTCCAATGTACCCGAGGGATATTGGAGCCTTCTGAAGCTATGGTTCCAAGACTACCTAGCAAAAGAGAAAATAGACAGCATCTCAGCCTGATTTCACGAGAATAGATATAAGCATAGCTAAATGGCTGTGCCCTCTACTGAATTTTGCCCCAAATTTCTGCCTCAAACTGATACCCCCAAACACTGATGTCCTCAGACTGATACCCAAACTCACAACTGATACATACATTCCTGTAGAGACACATCCCTAAAAGCACATATCAAGCAAGTAAGAGCCAAAACACCCTTCTGGTGGGGTAAGGTTTCCCTGTCCTAGTTTCGTCAGGAGCTAGGGTTTTCACTATGCACACATGCGGTTTCAAACAACCTACATTCGGGTAAGTAACCTGTCCTAGTTTGGAATGGTCTCTATGGCTTCCGATATGCAACTAGGTTGCATGGTCAAAAAGGGTGCCTCGGTAAAACCGAGGTTTATGTTCCCATCGTGGCAGAGCCCGTAACTGGTCAGCCTTATGGCACGCTTTTCCAAGAAAGCCTCCGGCAAACCATTTAGGAATAACAAATGGCAAACACTATGACTTAAGCGCACCAATGCAAATGCAATGCAAAGAAACACATAAGTGTAGACAAAGCAACATATCATGAGTTCGAGTCAAGTTCTCTAAGTACCCAGCAGAGTCGCCAGAAACTGTAGACCGCCCGAACTTCGTCTGCGTGCCCCTCTTTTGGAGAGGGCGCAAATTAGATTCTAGCTACTACAGTTCGGATTCCTGTCATAGTTCTAAATCTAATCTCACAAAGTGCAATGTAAGACTAATAAATCACCAAAGAGTCGAATCCAGCAAATCATTTTTGAAAAACAGATTTTGAATAAAAAATGCCAAATTGGATTGCTTTGCCAAATTATAGAGTTGCCATCTAAATGTTTCATTTTGGGAAATTTAGGAAACCCTGACTCATGCCAAAGGCCACGTGTCTGTCATCACCAAAGTTGCCTCGGCTCGGGAACTTGGGTACGAGAGGGGAAGGTCTTGAAATGAGCACCTCCGCTCGCCCGATCAAAGGATCGGCCTCTACTAAACATGATATGTTGTGTTGAAAGCACATGTGTTCTTATTCCGGTTATTTAGCTAACTTACTACGTGATGCGCACAACATACAAGTATAGACTAGATCACCTAAAATGGAACAAAACAATTCAATGTTTGTTTTTGAAAATGGTTTGAATTTGCCACCCTCAAGTGGGCTTAGAAATGCGGATTTGCCACCAAACAAGGTGGGCTTAAAACATGATGATTTGCCACTCCAAGTGGGCTTAAAAGTCACATTTTGATGAATTGTTCCAATTCAAGTAATCAAGCCTTCATCCACACGCATTCATGTAGTTAATCACTTGAGCAAATAGCCTCATGGCAAGCATGCTATCATGGCAACACTCACACTCATGCAAGTATGCTAAAGCGAAAACACTCACAATGTACTCCAAGCCAAAACAAAGAACTAGTTAGAAATCATGCATGATCCTAGCTATGTTAAAATGCCTAATGCAACACATGCAATAATGCAACTAAATAGGCTCGGCTATCTAAAATGGCATATGAATGCAACACTTCATAACATGCTTTTAGACACGTATTCAAGTAAGTGTATTGAAATACAATGCAGTTTGAATGATGCGCCGAGCCCGGTGCATGCAAGACAAGTGAATGATGCACGCATGCAAAGCATAAGGTATGCTAATTGAAATATGCCCTAAACTAACCATCGTAAGCGGTTAAGTAAAAAAGAGAAAGAAATGGGGTTGGAAGAAATGCACACACACACGCACCCTTATTACAACATTTGCCCTTGTGAAGGAGGGTCCGAATAAAATAAGCTCATCTAAGCTAAGTTAACTAACTAATCTAATTAAGCTAATTAGACCAATTATTACAAAACAAAATAAAGAAATAGCTAAGCTAAGCTATTTAATTATTACAACACTTAACTAATTAGCAAACTAATTAATTAAATTAATTTACAAAACCATTCTAACTAACAAATGAAGCAATGCAATGTGCTGCCAAAGCTTTGTTCCAAGAGGTTGAAGATGCATGCTCGGTTGGCGCTCGCTCGGAAATGCATTACCGTGCTATCAATTACCTCTGTTTGCACTTGCCTTGGTCTCTAAAAATTGTGCCAACCTCCAGATCGCCTTACTTCAAAATAGGGATGTACTGGTGGGCTGCCAGCCAGAAAAAGTGGCTGCCAGCCAAAAAAACTGACCGGCCGGCTAGTTAAACTGGCTGGTCGGCTAGTTAAACTGGTTGTCAGCTAGTTTTTCTGCAGGTTTCTGATTTTTCTGCAACAGAGAACAATAGAGACACAACAATGTATTTCTAAGACAATATGTGTACTACCACACTTTTTATCATGTCTCAAACTCCAAGGAGTGTGGCACTCGGCTCTCGAACCACCAACCAAGCACCTCAATGCATGATGGCCGAGGACCAACCTTACACCATGTTGATGAATTCACAAACAACACACAAGAGAGCCTCTACCCTATTATGCTTGATCAAGAGTGTTAGCGACCAAGAAACGCAATGCGTTTCATCAATTTGAGTATGAAATGTGCCACATTCCTTGTGTTTGGATTAACGTCCGATCCAAACATAATGCAATGCAAACAACATGCTCATCTTTCAATGCTAAAGTGGCATGCACAAGACTCTATCATGTAAGCAATGCATGTAAGACATGTTAAGGGCCAAGGGCACTAAAGCTAGTAAAGAGCATTACATAAGAGGCATGCACTATCATTCTCAAATGGTCAAACCAGTTATGGGCAGACCTAAGAGACTTCAAAACGGTGGCCAAAACACACCAAAACTTAGGCACCAAAAAGCAAGAAAGGCATGCTCCTTCATTTGCTCACAAGCAAGGTACAAAGCTTCACTTTCAAACACATTGAAAGAGCGATATATATGAGGGCATGACAGAGGTACAAGCACTGAAATCATGTGCCAAATGATGACATATCATGCAAACAACACCAGTATAGCATGCTAGACGACTTAAGCATTAAAACTAGTGAAGCACACAACACTAGGACTATGTAATACAATGCTCAGTGGACTAAATCAGCCCTAAACAGACCTCATGCATGCCAAGACAGTGGCCAAAATGCTCTGAAATGATAGCAAGAAAGGCAAGAGAATGATGTTCATGCATTGGCTCATCAACAAGGCATGAGACACAACTCTTAAACACAATTAAAGAGTGATATACATGAGAGTATGACAAGGCTATATGCTCTGAAATTATGTGTTAGATGATGCAAAAACATGCAAATATCACAAGCATAGCACGTTAAAGAGCAAAAGTATCAAAGCTAGTCAAGGGGATTACACAAGAGGCATACAAGACCAAGCCCAAAGGACCAAACCAACTCTGGAAAGAGCTTAATCATGCCAAAATAATGGTCTACACATACTGAAATGGTAGCCCAAAAGCTTAGACAAGCATGCATACGTATTAGCTCATGATCAAGACATAAAGCACAACCTACAAAAGCTATAAAAGAGTGGAATATGTGAGAGTGTGGCTATGCTATATACACTGAAATCATGTGAGAAATGAGGCTAAGGCATGAAAACACCACAAGTAAAGCATGCAAGAGGCTTTCAAACAAAAGACTAGCAAGACCAACTATATTATAGCTATACAAAGCATGAACCACATGGCCAAAACCATTCAAAATAGTCCTAAAGCATGCTAAATCAAAGCCAAAAACATGCTGGAGTGGAGCATACACATGCTAGAATGAGAGGCATGAAGCATGTTAGGCCAACATGTAGGATTGCACTACGAGTGTAAGATGCAAGAAACCAATGACCAAACCAACCAAAAAAAGAGTTATGGCAGGTCTAAAAAGTCACAAAAACATGCTTGGACTAAGCTTCAAAAAGGGAGAAACACATGCTCATGTATTAGGCCACCAATACTAGCAAACAAGAATACAAGGAGAGGGGATCACCCTCTCCTATTTTGGACCACAAGAACAACTTTTTACCACTAAAATTCCTCTGAGTTTCAATGGTTAAAAGGCCAAGCAAAGGGGTGATTCAAAAGCTTAGAGAGGTGGCTCAAGAGGCTTAACAAGCCAAAGAGCAAAAGAGGGGAATCACCCCCCTAACCACACAAGGCTCAAACCAATACTTTAAAGCCTTAAAAATAGAGTTATTAAGAGGCTAAAACCAGCTTTAAAGTAGCATGCAAAGGTGACAAAGCTCTTAATCAAAACAAAGCTTAAAAGGGACAAGTGTCTTACCCTTGAAGAACAACAACAAGACAGCAACTTCAGCAACAATTCTGAGCCAAACCCAATTCTAAGACCTCAAAACAAGCTTCAATGGACCTTAGCTTCAAAGTGAAGGTGTTTGTGTAGGTGTTTGTGTGCAAAAGTGTGAAGAAACAACACTTTAAGGCTCAATATAGCACAATATAGAGAGAGAGGGAGAATTCTAGAGAGAGGGAGATTTTTGCTCTGAAAAATCTGAACCCCGGAATAGGGAGAGGAAACTCCCCTTATATAGGCAATACAAGCCAAAAGGCTTGCTCAATCCCTCCATACGTGTATGGAGGATGAGTTTAGTGAGCCACAGCTGGCTCAAAATATCTGAAAATGTCTAAAAAGAAGAAAAATGGCTACCAGCCAGTTAAGTGGCCGGCCGGCCACTTCAACTAGCTGGCCGACCATTCCAACTAGCTGGCAAGGAGAAAAAGTGGCTGGCAACTTCCAAAAGTGGCCGGCAAGGCCCCACTCTCCTTCAGCCAAGAGGCACCAAGTTTTAGCCTAAAACAAGGCCAAAACACAGAGGGTTTAGAGGCTCAAAGACAAGGCGCTCAGCCGAGATCTTTGAAAACTCAAAACGAGCACAAACATGTGCAATCATCGAGAGCACAAACATGTCCAATCATCGAGAGCACAAACGATGATGTCTGAGTCTTAAGGTCGGTCAAAAATGAGGTGTTTACAAGGACTAGTCAGCTAACTAGAGTGTGATAGTAGTAGGCTTCAACTCGCCAAGCCCAAATTTCTTATACACAAAGTACGACAACGAATTAGTACTAGCCCTTCAATCTAACAAGGCCCTATCAATGAAATGGTCCCCTATAATGAATGCAATGGTTGGGGCACCTAGGTCTTTAAGCTTAGAGGTGTGTCACTCAATAAGATGGAGCTTACTTGCTCCGTGAGTACGACATTTTAGGATACGTTTGTCCTAGATTTATGCTTTTGCATACATAGGTCCTTTAAAAATTTTGCATAGGAGGGTAGATGTTTCACCACCTCCAACAGAGGAAGGTTAATTCTAACATGTTTAAAGACCTTCATCATTGCTTCTATGGATGCCGCTGTAGACACCCCATTTTTGACCGTCCTCAAGACTTAGTTGTGCCTGTAGGTACACCCAACAATTGGTTCGATTGCTCACCCAGCACTCGACTGTCACGGCGGAACGTCACCGGTTCGAGTTTCCCGGACCTTGTATCCTTTCTGCCTCATTTTTGGACCCTGATTTGGTACTTTCAAAGTGGCCCTCCTGGTGCACTGCCGGCCATGTCATGGAACTGCCGGCCATGGCTTTGTTCCTGCCGGCCACTGATGAAGCCCTGCCGGCCATCAGTGTGCCACTGCCGGCCATTACTGATGGCCGACACCCCCCTATCTTAGCTGGTTTTCCTCCAGATCTTTTGAGCCAGCTGGATTTTTGTTTGCTCCCCTCCATACACGTGTATGGAGGGATGAAGGCCTTGAAAAGCTTCTTGAAGAAGCTTTGGCTTTTCATTCCTCTATATAAGGAAGAGGCCTCTTCCTTAGACAGGGTTCTGAACTTTTGAAGAGAAAAAAACTCCCTTTCTCTCTATATTGCTTGTGTTTTGTGCCTTGAAGTTGGATTTTCTTGCACTTTTACACTACAACACATAGATATACACCACCACCATTGGACTAAGCTTCTTGGGAGGAATTCTTAAGCTCTGAAAACTGGTTTCCACCCCCCGAAGTTGCTGGTTTCAAAGAGGGTCTTCAAGGGTGAGCATTTTCCCAATTTTTGCACTTTCTTGCACCTTGCTTTAGCCCTCTTTGCATATTGTTTTAGGCTTTGCTTATAACTGGAAAAAGTCTTGTTTTTAAGTGCTTTTTAAGTTTGGTTAAGGTCATTTTGCTGTTTCGGGTGTGTAGCCCCCTTGGATTCTTTGTTTGGCTTTGTTTTAGACCATATTTGGAGGCCTCCGAGCTAGCATTGGTTTGGCCTTCCCACCACTGAAATCTAGTGGATTTTCAGTGGTAAAGGTGTGGTTTTGAGGTCCTAAATCAGAGGGGGTAGCCCCCTCTCTTTGTGTTCCTCTTTACTTGCATTTTTGGCCTTCCAAAGGACCATCCCTCTACGCATTTTTGAGGTTGGTCCAGGCCTCTTTTTTGTGACTTCTAGGACCTACCTTGGCCCTGTCCAAGGCTGGTTTGGTCATGTCTTGCTTGCATCTAGCATGTGTAATGTAACTCCATTTATAGCTCATCAAAGTAGCATGTGTGCATAGTCTTTGTTGAGTCCATTTCAGCCCATTTTTGGTGATGTTTTACCATGCCATGAGTCTTTTTTGGGTTAGTTTTGTCACTCCATGCTTGCATGATACACTTGTAGTGCAAATCCCCTAAACTAGCTTCATATGTTCCATGCTTGGCCATGTCATTTTAGCTTGTTTGGTTTACATTCCAGCATGTATTTGGTCATCATTTGGCATGTTATGACCTTATCCATAGTTGGTTTGATCATCTTTTGCATGCTCCATATAGGTGTAGAACAAATCTTGTTTCCTAGCTCTTTGTGCATGGTGTTTGGACTCATCATACTAGCATATTTTGGCTTTGCTCTAACATGATTTTATGCTTATTTTAAAGTGTTCAGGGACTGTTTTGGGCTGCCATGGCCATATCACTCATGCTTTGTATAGCTACAGTGTAAATGCTTAGGCTAGTCTTGGGTTTTGGGGCCTCTATCATGTCATACATGTCACGTTTGCATGCCTTGCCCTCATTCCATATGCTATTTCAGTCCATGAAATGTTGTCATACACTTGCATTTGACATGCCTTGAATGTTTTATAGAGCTTGTGCTTTATGCCTCAATAATTGACTTTTGTGCATGCACTTAGCCTAAGCCTTTGGCTCATCATTTCAGTACATTTTGGGTCCTAATATACCATGATGTAACTCTATTTTTGATTTTCCAAGTCATGCCATGATTGGTTCTCATAGGTGTAGTGCATTGCCTCTTTTGTAGCCTTGCATGTCCTATGTTTTAGCATTGTATGCTAGCTTGCTTTGGCTTACTTCCATGCATGTTTTAGTCTCATATCAGTATGTACTAGGATTGTTTTGGGTTGCCCTTGCCATATCCTTCATGCTTCGTATAGCTGTAGTGTAATTGGCCTTGCAAGCTTCGTGTTTCGGTGATTCACGCATGCTATCCTTGAGCTATTTAAATGATTTGGCATCATTTATCAGCTCATTTCAGTGCATATAGTGTTGTTACACTTGCACATTTGTCACTTCTTAGGCACTTTTGAGAGTTGCACTTTTAAGCCCCTTTGTTGAACCTTTCGCATTTTGCATGCTTGAGTGTGTTGTGTGGCTTAATTCATCGCTTTGGCTACTGATTTGGACCTAGTTGAGAGTCGTCCATCTTTGGTGTAAGCCCATCTAACCATGTTGTCGCATGCTTGTTTCATTTTGTATGTTGTCGCATACTTGTTTAGCTTTGCATACCTTGCATGCTCACATGTTCATGTTGCATTTTGTCATGTTATCCAAGGTCGTCACCTCACATCATGCTTATATGCTTGTTGCACGCTTGGGTTAGTTGTATGTTTGCACACTTAGGTCATGTTGCATGTTTGCCTGTTTGCCATGCTTATGTGTTGCATTGCTTGGATTAAGTGTTAATCCGGCACGAAGAACGAGGCGCGTTTCATACTCCGAGTGATGGAACGTGCCTCAATTCTCAGTCGCCGAAGCTCTTGATGATTCATGATAGAGTTCTAGGCTTACTTACTTTATTTGTGCATTCATTTTCACATTCATTTGCACAAGTTGGATCCTTGGCCATCATGCATTGGGATGCGTGATTGATGGTCGTGGATCCGACTAGGTCTCTCCCTTAATGTTTTGAGGTGATTTGGAGTGCCATGGTGCGTACATGTCCTTGGGAAACCCTCCCTTTTCTCTATTTTGTGCTTCGTTGCAGTTTGGTGTCACAGCACACCAGTGGCCGACAGCCTGCCACTGATGGCCGGCAGTGTGCCACCCTTGGCCGGCAATGGACCATACTTGGCTGGCAGATCTCCCTCCATGGCCGGCAGGCCACTAGTGACTTCCCCTACAGTGTTTTGGTAAGTTTCAGTAACAAGCACTGGAAGACACCTGCAAACAGAGCCTCTAAAGAGCAACCGGAAGGTGTTTCGAGGCAAAGAACCGAAGCGAGCATGCATACCCTCCTCTTCTCCAAACAGAGCTGGAATAGCATTCATTTACTGCTTACTTGTTAATTAAGTTGTGTAATAATTAGTTGTAGCTAGTTATTCATTTGATTCTGTAATAATTAATTAGCTCGTTAGTTAGTTAATTAGGCAGTTTGTATTATTTACTCGGACCCTCCGAGCGGGAGCACAATTGTGTAATAAGTGTGCGTGAGTGTGTGTATGTCTTCCAACCCCATGTCTTTCTCCCTTTTATTTACCAGCTTATGATGGTTAGATTAGGGTATGTTTCAATTAGCATACTTATGCTTGCATGTTTGCATTCATTCATCTGTCTTGCACGCACCGGGCTCGGCGCATCATACTAACTGCATTGTATTTCAATTCCGAGTTGAATACTTGTTAGTTGTAGCATTTCACGTGCCATCTTTAGAATAGCCGAGCCTATTGTAGTTGCATTTTTGCATGTGTTGCATTAGGCATTTCCGTATAGTTAGGATCATGCATGGATTTCTAACATAGCTTCTGTTTTGGCTTGGAGTACTCGGTAAGTGTTTTGCTTTAGCATCCTTGCATGTGTGTGAGTGACTGCCATGATAGCATGTTTACCATGAGGCTAATTGCTTATGTGATATATCTACCTGAATGCCTGTGGGTGAAGGTTGGATTATCTGAATTGGAACAATTCATCGACTGTGAGTTTTAAGCCCACTTGAGAGTGGCAAATCATCTCGATTTCTAAGCCCACCTGAGGGTGGCAAATTCACATTTTAGCCTACTTGCGAGTAGCAAACCATTTTCAAAAACGAACATGAGATGTGTTGTTCCAATTCAGGCGATCCAGTCTATACTTGTATGCTGCGCGCATCACATAGTAAATCTAGGCTAATAACCGGAATAAAACGCATAATGTTTTCAAAACCCGATATCATGGTTAGTAGAGGCCGATCTTTGATCGGCGAGCGGGGGTGCTCATGAAGTGACCTTCCCCAATCGTACCCAAGTTCCTGTGCCGAAGCAACTTGGTGATGACGGACACGTGGCCTTAGGCAACGAGTCAGGGTTTCCTAAATTTCCCCCAAAATAAAATATTTAGGTGGCGACTCTGTATCTGGCAAAGCAGTCCATGTTTGGCACTTCTTTCAAAAAATCTGTTTTCAGAAACAATTTGTTGGATTTGGACTCTTTGATGATTCATCGGTCTTGCATTGCACTCTGCGAGATTAGACACAGGACCGTGACATTGAGTCCTGAACTGTAGTGAGCCCAAATGAACAAAACGGGATTTCCTCTCCCGGGACGTTCGGGGATGTCTACAGTTTCTGGCGACTCTGCTGGGGAGTTAGAGAACTTGACTCGAATTCATGATATCTTGTTTTGATTACACTTATGTGTCTCTTTGCATTGCATTTGCATTGGTGCGCCTAGGACACCGTGTTTGCCATATGCTATTCCTGAACGGTTTGTCGGAGGCTCGCTTTGAGAAGCGTGCCATAAGGCTGACCGGTTGCGGGCTCTGCCACGACGGCAACACAAACCCCGGTTTTACCAGGGCACCCTTTCGACCATTCGACCTAGTGCATAGTCGGAATCCATAGTGACCATTCCAAGCTAGGACAGGTTGCTTACCCGATCATAGGTTGTTTGAGACTGCTGCGTGCATAGTGAAACCCTAGCTCCTGACAAAATAGGACAGGGAAACCTTACCCTAACATAGGGGTGTTTTGGCTCTCATTTGCTCGTTATGTGCTTTTAGAGTGCGTCTCTATACAAATTCATGTATCAGTCTACAAGTTTGGGCATCAGGCCTGCGGGCACCAGTTTAGTATTCTCGGTATCAGGCCTGCGGGAACCAGTTCAGCATTTTCGGAATCAGTTATCTGTGGGTCTCCGATTCAGTTTTGGGGGCAGTGATTTGGGAATAATGAGTAGTCTTTGAGAACAGTGGATTTCAGCTTGACAACCGTGTGTTGATTATACCTGACTGTGTGTTGTGTTTATTTACGCTGTTACGCTGTCCGTTTGTCTGCTCGTTTATTTCCTTATTATTGTTTTATTTATCCTTTTGCTAGGTAGTTTAGCATAATTGCTTCAGACCAAGCAGATATTCCCCAAGCACTCTGGACAAGAGGTCACCGACTCCATCGATCTGAGGATCTAGTCGACGGACAACTAGTGTATCACTCCCTACCCCCGGTCATCAGACGGAGGTCGAGAAGACGCAGTGTGTCCGAGCAGAGGTTGCCAGAGTAGCAGATTACCCTATCAGTGGACAGTCGGGCTGAGATCCCAATCGTTGTTATAGACCTGCCAGTAGTTCAGACAGATCAGGGCAGTATGTCAGGAACGCCAGGAGTTGAGGAAATGATGCGTCAGATGCAGGAAACCATGAGAGCTATGCAGCAAGATGCTGTTCGCCGGGATGAGTTTGCCAAACAACAGGCCGAGATAATGGCCCAGCAAACAGAGTTAATTGCCAGGCTGCAACAACAAACTGGGGCATCTGCTTCACAACAAGTTCCTCCCCCACCAGGGGCCCCCTACCTGAGCAGACACCAACTGTTAAGAATATCCTGCCAAATGCCCAGAATACCTTGCCAAACGTCCAGATCATCCAGGAGGACACAGACATTCCAACGGGGCCAGCTCCGCCCCCACTTCTACCTCAATCATCTAAGGCACATACGCCTGTCAATCACCCGAAGTCTCCTTTCGAGTTCGAAGCAGACCCTACAGCACTGAAATTGAGCAAGCTCGAGAAGTTGTTCAAGAAATGCCAAGGGGTAAAGGCTATCCCGAATATCGAGGACGGACATACCGACGTGGCTGTAACATTGCCGGATGGGTTCAAAATGCCACAAATCGATCGTTTTGACGGATCTAGGGATCCCATGGTCCACCTCCGGTTATTCTCCGATGTACTACGGCCGATGGGCCTTACCAGACCGTAAAAACTTTCACTCTTCGGCAGGACCCTGTCGGGTGTGGCCACTATCTGGTACGCGAAATTGGAAGATGATGTCAAGCAGAGTTGGGATGAAATGGCCGAGGCCTTCGTTGTGCAATACTCTTACAACACTCAAATCAAGATTACAACCCGTGATCTCGAAACAACAAGGCAAGAGCCTAAAGAGAGCTTCTCGGATTTCGTAACTCGGTGGAGGGCGAAGGCCTCCATGATGACTCTAAGGCCCACTGATAAGGACCAGATCCGGATGATTGTGCGCAATCTCCAGCCAAAACTGATGCAGAAAATGATTGTGCTCCCCTTCCCTACCTTTTTAGATTTGCATGAGATGGGGGTACAAATTGAGGATGCCATGAAACAAGGTCTGATTGACCAAGATAGAGAACAACCCCGAAGAACCTTTAACCGTAACAGTAATACAAGCACCAGCAATGCCGCAAATGCTAGAGCTTCGGAGATAAGCATGGTTACCACCACCCCTCCTCAAAAACCCATGACAGCCACACCTTTCTCCGGCGCATCCGGAAGCAACACGCAAGCCACCAGATCCCAACCCAGAGGCCAAAGAACCTTCACGCCTTTATATATTCCCCTGTCCAAGGCTCTGGGGGTATTAATCAGGAAAGGGCACTTAAGGCCTTTAGAGCCGTGGCCACTGCCGGAAAAACTTCCCCGCCCACAACCCGGCCAAATATTGCGCATTCACCAACAGCACGGTCATGACACGACCAATGCTACGATTGCGTCACGAGATTCAAGATCTCGTTGACAAGCAGGTGATTGTGCCTCCAGAGAAACCCAATGTCACAACAAACCCTCTCCCACCGCACAACCAAGCTCCACCTCCCAAGAGAATCAACTTTATCCAGACTGGGGTCGTGTCTTACGATCCTAGCATCTATATCACCCCATCCCACCTACCCAAGCCGGAGGTGCTCCTTCTTGACTGCACTGAATTGTGCATGTTGGACATCTCCACAACCCAACCCGAACCACCGGTAGTGACTGTCGAAGACAGAATAGGGGAGATTTCATAGGAGAATGGGATTGTTGAGCCAAAGTCTGAGGAATCTGGAAGTTTTGCTGAAGGGATCTACAGTCCGAGTGACTTCATTCTATCAGTGGGCCAGACTGGGCCGAACTTTGAATTACCGGCAGGGGTAGAGCTTTGCATGTTACAGGGGAGTGAATCTGGTCAGAGAACGGATGACTTGGCAGCCGTGGAGCAGGACTTTGCTAATTCCCAATTTTTCAATGAACAAGACCCATAGGACATGGTCGTCAACTGGTCAGATTTTAAGGAGTCAGCAGAGGTAACTGGGTGGCTTGATGACCTACCAGATGTTGCCGATAAAGCTCAGTTGGAACGGGGCCCGGTAAGGGCAGGAATATCAGTTGTGGCCGGAAGGGCCGGAAATCAGAATGAATCGCCGGAGAGCGCCGATGCTAAGAATTTCGCTCAGGACTTGGGCATTGTGGATTCAGGAAGTGTTGAACAGCCAGCTGTACTGATGCAGTTAGAGCAAGAAAGGTTTGAGGCTTCTGAGAGAATTAGAAAAGCGAAGGGCCCTGAGGGGACTGAAAGTGCTGTGTGCACAAAGATAGAGAATGCGACGATCATGTGGACGGAGAGTGCTACAAGTACACACGGTACCGGAGCCAGACAGGTGTCTGTTGGCTGCCGATGGAATGTGGGGGAGGACGATGATTTATGTCTTGCCCACACGGATGAGGATTGGGGGAGAATCAGCCAGACGATACCTGGTACATCGGCGAAGTCGATCATATGACTAGAAGCGGGCGGTATTTCAAGCCCCCACATCTAGATTAGCCAGAGGCATCTGGGAAAGATAAGAAGGCAGAGAAACAGAAAGAGAAGCAACTCGAAGAAGAAGCTGTACTGAAGCAGCTGAAAAAGATACAAGTACACATCTCCATCTGAGGACTGCTTATGGCATTACGGGTGCATCGACAAGCTGTCTTATCGGCCATGGACAAGGCCAAGCTCTCAATAGACACCACGCCCGAACAGCTGGTGGGCCTAGTTTTTCCAGGAGGGGCTACCCTGATGTTGAGTTTCTCCAATAAGGAACTGCCACCTGAGGGTGTGAACCACAACAAGCCACTCTACATCTCTGTGGAGTGTAGGAACAAATGGATACCTGTTGTGCTCGTCGACACAGGGTCCCCATCAATGTCTGCTCGGCAAGGACAGCGTATGTAATTGGCTTAAGGACCACGGACTTTGTACTGACAGCCCAGGTGATTCGAGCATATGACAACACAAGCAGAGACGTCATGGGGACAGTGAAAGTTCAGACCAAGGTTGGGCCGGGACAGCATGAGATAGAGTTCCATGTCTTAGAGGTTCCCGCAACTTTCAACCTACTTTTGGGGCGGCCGTGGCTGCACCAGGTGAAGGCAGTTTCATCCACCTTGCATCAGATGGTGAAATACCCCCATGGGAAGGGAGTAGCCATTGTTTTTGGGAATTCATCGATCCATCCACCGCCGGAGGTGTCTACACCAGTCCTGGAAATTGAGCACGGTATGGAGGATGTGTTCATATAGGGTTTCACCCTGGCTGAGGCTCGGGTTGTACAGAACATCATGGCTACTAATGAAGGGTTGTATGTCAGTGCTCAATTGGTATACCTCATGAACAAGCTTCAACACATCCCCGGGATGGGATTGGGAAAGAGCGGCCGGAAGGGCGTCGCAGCATTGGCCGAAGTGCCACACAACCCACATACCTTTGGCTTGGGTTATCTGCCCACCAAAGAGGATTGGATAAGGAAGGGTAAGGAGATGGCTGGGAGAGCCAGAGCGAAGAAGGCGGGGAAGCCTTTTGACTTAATGCACCGGCCCATTCAGGGTACCCTAAACGGACGCTTCGTCCAGGAGGGGGAGGACTTTCCATTTTGTGGCTTCCCAGAGCCGTGGCTGAACGCGGAGAAGAAGCGCGTGCCAGGTTTTGAGATCTTCTTCGACCTATAGTTATCCGGGGAGGAGGTTACCGAAGAGCAGATGGACCCATTAGCTGGGGCTGAGCAGAGCAAGAAAGAGGAGTCTGAGGACGCCGAAAGTGAAATGGGGGTAGCGCTAGCGTGTCTACTTTCAGATCCTCTGATCGAACAGAAGTGCTTGGGGGATAACTTCTCGGTATGCGTGATCGGAAATGAAACGGCTGCTGGCCTACCAGCAAACATTTTGGATGCATCTATCGCACCCTCTCTCATTTGGCAGTACGAAGAGGGATTCTTGTCAAACAGAACTGGGTCAAGTAGTGAGCCGGAATCTGATTCCTCCGAATCTGTTGAGTCGAAATCAGGTTCCAGCTCGACTGAGTCTGAGTCCGGTATTCCAGGGGGTGATAACCCAGATACCACAGTCTTGTCCAAGTCGTCTTTTTCTTTCTCTTTTGAGTCTGTTGTAACCGAAGAATCGGACGATTTGGATATGCTTAATGAGAATGATGTGGCTGTGGTTTCTGAGTACTTTTCTGTGCCCTTGATTTATTACATTAACTCAGACTTTCAAAATTTTGACAAAAACGACGAGGAAGAAATTCCTCCGGTTTTGCAACGCTTAATTGAACAAGAGCATGAGAGATTTGTTGAGCCATTAATGGACGAAATCACTACTGGGAATATTGGTACTGAGAAGGACCCGCGGCGGGTCCAGATCGGGTCCACGTTGTCTTCGGAGGAACGCGAGCGCTTAGTCGCTTTATTAAAAGATTTCAAAAATGTTTTCGCGTGGTCCTACAAAGACATGCCTGGGATCGATCCTGAGATTTTACAACACCGGATCCCTCTGGACCCCGAGGCCCGACCTGTCAAACAGAAACTCAGAAGGATCCGCCCTGACTGGGCCATCAAGATTAAGGAAGAGGTCACCAAGCAAATCGATGCAGGCTTCCTGCTGGTATCCAAATACCCGACTTGGTTGGCCAACATTGTTCCAGTGCCAAAGAAAGATGGCAGAATCCGAGTATGCGTGGATTTCAGAGATTTAAACAGAGCTAGTCCGAAGGACGACTTTCCTTGCCGCATATCGATGAGTTGGTGGATTTCACAGTGGGGCATCCTTTGCTTTCGTTTATGGATGGCTTCTCAGGCTACAATCAAATAGTGATGGCACCTGAAGACCGGGAAAAGACCGCCTTCACCACCCCCTGGGGGACCTACTGTTACAGAGTGATGCCATTTGGGTTAAAGAATGCTGGAGCTACATATCAACGGGCCGCGACCACAATATTGCATGACATGATTCACAAAGAGGTTGAGGTGTACGTGGACGACATGATTATCAAGTCCAAAGAAAGAGAGGGCCACTACACCGCCTTGCAAAAGTTCTTCCAAAGGATCAGAGAATTTCGGTTGCGGCTGAATCCTCAAAAGTGTACGTTTGGTGTCACAACAGGGAAAATGCTAGGGTTTCTGATTACACAAAGGGGCATCGAAGTCGACCCTTCCAAAATCATGGCCATCTTAGAAATGCCACCACCAATGACTGAAAAGGAGGTGCGAGGCTTTCTGGGTAAAGTGCAATTCATAAGACGGTTTATCTCAAAATTAACCTTGACTTGTAAACCACTTTTTGGTCTCCTAAAGAAAGGGAAGAAATTCCAATGGGACGGCCGATGCCAAGCTGCTTTTGAACAGATCAAGGAATACTTACAGAACCCGCCCGTGTTGTCACCGCCAGAGCCGGGGAGACCGTTGATTTTGTATCTTTTAGTAACTGCAACTACAATGGGCTGCATGCTCGCGCAAGAATCAGAGGACAAAGTGGAGAGAGCCATCTACTATCTGAGCAAAAAGATGCTGGAGTATGAGACTTGCTACACACCGTTGGAGAAGGCTTGCTTAGCCTTGGTATGGGCTACCAGGAAGTTGCGGCATTACCTGTTAGCTCACTCCGTAATGTTGGTTTCACGACTAGATCCCATCAAATATCTTTTCGAGAAACCGGCACTTACGGGTAGGCTAGCTCGTTGGTTGCTGTTGCTTTCCGAATTCGATCTGAAATATGTGACGTGCAAGTCAGTCAAGGGAAGAGCAGTAGCAGAATTCTTAGCCGATCATCCAGTGGAAGGGGGTGAAGCAGTTGAGTACTTATTCCAGATGAGGCCATTTTGCATATCGACGATGAAACTTGGACGATGTATTTTGACGGAGCGTCAAATCAGTACGGGTATGGGATAGGAGTGTTACTGATAGCACCGACAATTCCCGTATCCTCTAGCCTTCAAACTCCGGTTCAAAGTCTCGAACAACGAAGCAGAATATGAGGCGTGCATTGCCGGTCTAGAAGCAGCCCTGGAACTAGGGGCAAAACGGTTGGACGTCATTGGGGACTCCAACCTTGTTGTATCTCAAGCAAAAGGAGACTGGAAAGTCAAAGAAGAAAAGATGATGATGTACCACCAGACCTTGGATTTGTTAATTCCTCGGTTTGAGAAGCTAAACTTTGCTCATCTAGCAAGAGAGAACAACAGGTTCGCAAATTCATTAGCAACTCTATCTTCCATGATAGACATCCCGTTCGAAGTCCGGATGCGTCCAGTCATCGTTGACCAGAAATTTGCGCCAGCCTACGAGTCGATTGCTGCTATAGATGAGGCTCAGGACGAGAACCCTTGGTATGACGATATTTGGAATTTCTTGGAGAAAGAGGAGTATCCACCAGGGGCAAATGCCAAGGATAAAAGGGCAATCAGAAGAATGGTTGTTCAGTTCATCATCTGCGGGGGTAAGCTGTATAAGAGAGGTCATCTGGGAATGCATAAGCTATGTGTGGAAGCTGAAGAGTCGAAGCGCCTGATGGAGGCCATCCATGGAGGAGAATGCGGTGCACATATGAATGGGGTAATGTTGGCTCGGAAGATCCTTAGACAAGGTTACTACTGGTCTACCCTGGAAGAGGATTGTATCAGCTTTGTTCGACGATGCCATAAATGTCAGATCCATGCAAACCGCACAAACATCCCGCCGTCAAAGCTGTACAATATGACTTCGCCATGGCCATTTTCAGTTTGGGGAATCGATGTGATCGGGGCTGTTACTCCAAAGGGGTCGAATAGGCATGAGTTCATCCTGGTCGCGATAGATTACTTTACAAAGTGGGTCGAGGCCCAATCTTATGCAGTGTTGAAGGCTTCACATGTCGCGAAGTTTATCAGAAACAACATCATCTGTCGTTACGGAGTCCCAAATGAGATAATTTCAGATAACGGTTCCCACTTCAAGAAGGAGGTGATCGACTTGTTAGAAAAATACAACGTGGCTTTTCATAAGTCGTCAACATACCGGCCGCAAACTAATGGAGCGGTTGAAGCCGCTAACAAGAACATCAAACACATACTGCAGAAGATGGTGGAAACCTATCGGGATTGGCCAGATAAGCTGCCGTTCGCTCTGTGGGGCTACCGGACTTCGATTAGAACTTCTACTGGGGCGACTCCGTATTCATTAGTCTATGGGATGGAGGCCGTTCTACCTATCGAAATTGAGGTTCCGTCTTTGCGAGTATTGGCTGAGTGCCAGATAGCCGAAGCAGACTGGCAGCAGAGCAAATTTGAGGAACTCATGCTATTTGATGAGAGGAGATTGAAAGCACTGTACCATGTTCAAGGTTATCAGTGCAGAATTGCCCGGGCTTTCAACAAGAAGGTTAAGTCCAGGAATCTAAAGGAAGGAGATTTGGTACTCAAGGACAATCGAGCTCCTATCCATGACCCGAGGGGCAAGTTCAGACCCAATTGGACTGGTCCCTACATCATTAAGTCTATCTGGTCGGGTGGAGCTGTCGTTTTGATGGACCTAGATGGCCTAGAGTTCTCACAACCGATCAACATGGACAAGTTGAAGAAATATTACCCCTGAGAGGCTCGCTAGGCCGAAAACCCGAAAGGGCGACCTAGGTAAAAGTTAGAGCACGAAAAATTAGAAAATATAAAAACTGAGCTCGTAAGGTTGAAAACCCGTAAAGGGCGGCCTTGGCAAAAGTTAGAGCGCAAAAGGAGAATGAAAATACTCGAGTGAACCCAAGCCTGAACTACGTAAGGCTTGATTCCCATCTTTGGGATACGTAGGCAACTTCATCCTGAAATCCAGCCATAAACTTTTCCCCGATCAACTTTGTCCATTTGATCAGCTCGGTCATCTTGGCCTATTCAGTATTCAAAAGCTTTGATTGTAATCTCTGGTGCAGTGATATTCAGACTAGGGGCAACTTTCCGTTGCTGTGCAGTGCTACGGTGCCATTCAGACTAGGGGCAACTTTCCAGTTGCTGGAATCTGTGGTTGTACATCTTAGTGACAGATCTCAGGCATGTCCAGTTCTGATCCTTATCGAAAATAGTTTTGAAAAGTTTTAATAAAAGCTGACTTTGTTTAGATTAATCTTTTTACAACTAAGACCATTTCTGGACCAAAACGGGAAATTTTCAGTACCACAACCTTCAATTTCATTGATTTCAATACAGAGTTTTCCTGCTCTTGCATACAAATTGAAGTTGCTTTTTATTGCATTCATAAGGAAAACTTGAAAGTACTAATAAAGCAATAAATCCGGGGCATAGATAAGTCAGGTGTTCCTGCACCCCCTCCCAGAGCTGGTTGAAGCTTCTGATGCCAAAGTGGGCCCTTCCTGTGCCTCTTCATTGACCCAATCTATGCACTCATCAGACAAAGTGCAACTGAAAGTGCGAGCGGGGGCCAGGAGTTCTCTAGTCCTCCATGCTGTGGCATACCGGGCAAGCTGTGCGCCTCGAACCGGGAATGCGGCAGGATACTCTATCCCCTCTGGCGGGCAAGTTTGATCATGACCGAACTGGCGCTGGAATCAAAACGAAAAATAGAAGACACAGTGTGTCATGCCAATCAATTGAATCCCAGGTTGACGGGTCATGCTGTAACTCATTGCCGGCAGATTGAGCCAAGGACAGCGCCAAGCGATGCCGTCTGCAGATAAACTGCACATCCAACTGTACCACCAACCCTCATCCAAGGCATCAACTAGGCGTTGCCTGAAAAAGTAGCCGCGGGCTGAGTATGTTGGGCAAGACTCCACAATCTATAGCTTGTCCATCAACCACACCTGGGGAGGGATTGAAAAATGAGAGAATAAAGAATAGAGAGATATGCGATGAGAGAAAAGTAAGGAAAAGGGTTTTGTGAGAAAAATCGAGCCTGAGGGCCGAGTGATGTGAGCAGTACACATGTGAGATTAGGGTGGGAAGCATTACCTGCAATAGTAATGGGCTCCCTGCGAGCCTAGCCGTCTCCCGGCGATGGAAAGCATCCAAGCCCATCAATGTCTCAGCCAATGTCATGGCAATACAGCTCTTGCCCTCCTTCAAACCTTGGGTGACCTCGATCAATCGGACACTGAATCCACCAGAGCCCGGGGCAAGTAAGAAATGAGATAGCAAGCATAGGCAAAGCGCGTGTCACCGATAGCCCTGCCAATGATGGTCGCCGCGATTGCCAGCATCAGAAAACCGGCAAACCAAGCTTGGGATGTCCAGCTCCCCGTCATGAATCAATGATCGAGCATCATGTAAAGTGAGGCCACACATTTGTCCTAAGGCTTGGACGTGGCCGAATTGGAGTTGAGGCAAGATTTCCTCGTTACGCTCGGACTCCATTAAAGCTTGGAAATCCTCAAAGGTGGGACACATCTCTTGCCCGTTGAAGCTAAAGACGTGTGTTATCGGATTCCAAAACCTTGCCGCGGCATGGAGGAAAGGAAGGTGTAGCGGAGTACGGCCCAGCGTGAATAGTGCATTCAAGCCGAAGCCCCGGAAGTTCAACTTTTCCGAGCCATCTAGAGAAGCGATCCAATTTGTGAGGTTTTGAGCAAGGAACACTTCCATTTGGTGCAAATTTGAGCTAAAATGAAGAGAATCCCGAAGTTGGAACTCATATAGAAGATAAGGTAGTGAGTGGAGGACAGATGTCATCATTTTGGAGAATCTGCCATCGATGGCCGGCAGTGGCACACTGATGGCCAGCAGGCCTCCATTGGTGGCCGGCAGTGCTCCCCTCTTGCTTACTAGCTCCCTCACTGAAGACCCAGTTGTCCGTTGCAGTGGAGTCCTGTTCTGTGTGTCTTTCAAGGTCTTGTTTTGTCCTGTTGGACTTTGTCGTCGTCTCTTGTTTAAGACGTATTGTTTTCTTTTTCTGTGCCAGGTTGTAATTATCTTCCTGTCATTCATCAAGTTGTTGCAATTTGCTTATCGAGTTGTAAATTTGCTAGACTTTGTTTATCGAGTTGTTTTGTTATTAGTCAGTTCACTACCTGATTAGTGCAATGTGAGCGTTTGGTTTTCAAAACAAGACTTCGATTTCATTTACATTGTTGTGTAAAGTAATGCGATGCATAGAATGTACAAACGAAACACTTTTCCAAAAAAAAGGCTATTTTCATTCCGTCATAGTTTCTTTTTACAAAATAGTTGGTTTTAAAACGAACCCGCCTGACGCGGTACAATGTGCAAAAACTACTAGTAAAAAGGAAAAAAAACAAAAAAAAAAACAAGATCAGCATCTGGAGTAGCAAGATGTCTGGATCAGTGCCGGTGGTCTCAAGTGCGGGAATCCGTCCTGGTCCTCTTCCTGGACGAAGGTCCAAGATCTCCACCATCAGCATCTGACTCTGACTCTGACTGCGGACTCATCGCCTCCTCGTCAGACTCATCATCATCGGAGACAGGTCCCTATGAACTAGTCCCTCGTCCTGCTCCCTCTGCTGCTCGAGGAGGTACTGAAGGACCCGTCCCTGCTCCTGCTGGAACACCCGATGGGCCTGGCGGCAAGAAAGGGATCTGAAAGGGGGACAATCCACCAAAATGCATTAGTAATCAAAGTATATCAGATGCAGCAAAAGATGTATTGTGAATAGTGAATGATTTGCAATGAATGTACATTGTGAGTGGTGTATGGGAACAATGTATCAGATGAAGGCAGTGTGCAAGCTGTACAAATGATGGTGTGTTAAGAAAAGACTTCAAATCAAAGCAGTTTGAACGAACTTACTGGAATGCTATAGATACTGAGTAGGTCCATGCTCGTCTGCAGCATCCCTATCACTGAAGCCGTCATCGCCAGAGACTGACGGGTGTACTCAATGGGAGCCTACAAAAATGGTTGAAATCATTAGTACTCTATATAATATCAAGGGAAATCAAATGACAGTACAAGGGATGATAGTGTAGCACATACCGGAATCGAGCCGTAACCTCCGACAAGCTCGTGACCGGCTGGAGGAGGGGCAAAGGGAACCTGATAAATCTCTCCAGCTCGCCTCTCGAAGTGTCATAGTAGCAGGCAATACTGGCCATCCAGACCCCTGTCTCTCCTCAGGACCTCACCTCCTCTACGAGACCTGACCGCTCCGTCTCTACCTCTCATAGCTGGAGCCCTCGCTCCCTCTCCTCCTCGGACAACAGTCAAAGGCGGCATCAGATGTGTCTGAATGAAGGTCGCGTAGTCGCCCTCAGCACGGAAGTAATCTGTCTCCAGCCCTACCATGAACTAGATCACCTGGTCGGCGAATAACATGTGTGTCTCCCTCATCGATGGTGGAGGCGTCATCGGTACAAATGGGGCAGGTAACCCCAAAGTCTGATGCACAAAGCGCTCAC
The DNA here is from genome assembly GCA_030407325.1 of Camellia japonica. Classification (NCBI taxonomy): domain Eukaryota; kingdom Viridiplantae; phylum Streptophyta; class Magnoliopsida; order Ericales; family Theaceae; genus Camellia; species Camellia japonica. Next base: position 71,658,745 of record JAPPVO010000007.1, on the reverse strand, counting down.
TCAGAAACCAGGCCCGACAGATCGGCCCCTCGAAGAGGATACGGTACTGAGACATAATCTGGGCAGCGCGATACTGATCTCAGAGTCCTGACGGAATCACCTCCCATGGTCGCCATGTAATCTGAGAAAGAAAACCAACGAGATGATCAGTCGTCAAATGACTAAGGCAGGTGCATTGGGTTAATCGAAATAACCTTATTGCAGACTTACCTCACGCGTCGCGACTGTGTCAAAATATTGTCGGAAAAACATGAAGCCCTCCGGGTCCTACGACGGAGCAGACCGTCATATACATCGGAAAATGGGATCGTCACTGCAGTCTCCTCCACCGGATCTGGAGCAAGCGTCGGGAAGTATGCATACACCCAAAGTTGTTGAACGGATGTGATCAGTACAGCGTATGAACAAGAATGCAGAAGACAGTACAGTACATAACAGATGCAGGCCTAGAAAGGCGGACATTAGATCCTGTGCATATAGTGTATCATGAGCAGTATGCAGATCCTGTGTGTGTGTGCAATGTATGGTGTGCAATGTGCAGCATGTATGATATGCAGAAAATGCAAAGCAGAAAGCATACAGTATGACAGTGAGTACGAAGAGCACAAATGTTGAACAAAGCAAAACGTACAAATGCTAAACAAAGTAATGAAAAGGAAAACTAGGTTGCGTACCTCCCAAGCTCGCCAGTAGCCTCCAATCACTCTCCCGCACATCCGAGAAGTGGAGCTCATGTATCCATAAAGAGTGGTGAGGCCGGCTGCGCCCCAGTTATAGGAGCGAACCCGCGGAAGCACCACTAGGGCGCTCAAGAAGTACAAACCCACGGGATTCCACCTGTTCGAAAACAAGGTGGTACCAAAAAGGAATAGAATGAAGCCCCTACCATACTGCTCCACTCCCTCATCGGTCTGAGGATCCTCCCCGCGGAACTGCTCCTCGAACCAAGAGTATCTAACCATACCCGCTCGAGCAAGGGGTGGACGTGCTCCAAGCAACACATCCCATGCAGCTACCGACTCCCCCATGTCGGGATCTAGGGGAATCGGATCACCTCCCACTCCCAGACCGGTGATCATAGCAAAATCAAAAGGAGTCATGGTCATCTCCCCTACCGTGGAAAAATGGAAGGAATTGGGTGTCCCCACCACCTCTCCACAAGAGCTCCCAGGAGAGGGTGACTTGCTGTAACCCGCGTCAGCCCACAGTAAAATATACCGAAGCCGGTCTCGTTGACAATCCGGCGGACCCCCGTGGGGAGCACATCGTACCAGTCGCGAGCGGTCGTAGCGCCGTAGCCTCGAAAGGAGCGAGATCCCTCCTGTTGAAAATACAGTTTCAAATTAAATGAGTAGTGTATTGAAGATATAGTTCAAACCAAACCATCACAGTTCGAATCAGATCAACAGTGTGTTGAAAATACAGTTTAGATCAGATTAGTGATGCATTGAAGATACAGTTGTATCCAGGGCAATGATGTGTTAAAGATGCATTTAAATTCAGAATAGTGACGCATGAGATGCGGTTATGTGCAGTGTATACAGGGTAGTAATGTGTAGGGTGCATTCAAGGGCAGATCAGCAATGTATGAAATGCGGTCAGATCAGAGCATGCGATGCAATCAGATCGAAATAGCGCAAAAGATGCAAGTATTCTAAAGTAATACTACACAAAAGACAAAGGTGGTACCTCTACGGCAATGGCCAACAAGTGAGACATCGGCTCCCTCAATAAGAGGTCGTCTGGTACATCCTCATCAAAATCAGTAAAGGAATGGATGCCTCCCGCCACTGGAATGATGTGAGTCTCTGGATGGTACACCGCAGGGTCGAAGGGACATACATCCAATGGTAATGGCTGAGGCTGAACCTCTGGCTCGGCCGCAAACTCTTCCGCTAACTCTACTACAGGGAGTGCCGGGAAACCCTCATCATGAGGCACATCGTCTGCCATCTGAGACGAATGCAAAGGAAGGATGCGAAAATGGGCAAAAATGAGCAAAATGATGAAATTTAGAATAAACTCAAACCTTAAGAGAGAGAAAATTCAAGAAAAGTTGAAAAACCCGGGAAAGTGAACTAACCTCGAGAGAAGATCGGGGGAAATGATCCTTGAATTCGGGAAATGGTGAAAGAAGCCTCGGATGCAATTTCTGATCAGTTCAAATCAAAGAAAACCAAGAGTCCTTCGCGATGTAAGGTTGAATAGGGTGTTGGGAAACGCGTAGAATGCGTGAATCTAGAGAGAAGGCACACCTAGGAAGGAAGAAAAGTGATTTATATGGAAGGGTTTGTGAAGAAATGGGTTGGTTTTGAGCCTATTTAAAGACCCACGGCCTAAAGGCCCCTTTTGCCCGAATCTGCCACCGATGGCCGGCAGGGGCACATCGGTGGCCGACAGCATGCTGTAGATGGCCGACAGTTGATGAAGATGGCCGGCAGTGGCCGGCAGTTGTCCCTGGTGACTAGAAAGTCTTCTCCAGCTTTCCTACCTATTTTCTCTTGGAATCTGCCCCCAGGTCCCATCAATCCTGTGGAAGGCTCAAAACTTGATTCGAAATGTCTCCGTGGAAGCTCGGGAGTCATATCCTCAATGTACAATGGTTTACACCCATCAATGCGCACGAGGTGTATCCTTTTGACGCATCCTAAACCCTCTGGGAGGTAAACCGGAGGTCTCCATTTAAGATGTCGTTATTAAGCATCTTTCTTTTCTGTTGGTGTCAAGTAGCATTCGCCCATTACAATGAACACCCATCTAGTTCACATGCATTGTTTTGCATATCTTTAAAATGCATTGTCGTACGTTTTCTCTATCATGCATTGTCATGCATTCTTCGTATCACGCATCATCATGCGCACCTTACATGCATTGTCATGCATTTCCTTATCCCTATTATGCATTGTCATGCAATTTTTTTTTTCTATCATGCATTTGTCTTGCATTTTCTTGTCACACATTGCATGCGTTGTCGCGTATGCTTTACTTACATGTGTTCAAATTTCTACTTCACACATTGCATGCGTTGTTGCGTATGCTTTACTTACGTGTGTTCAATTTCTACTTCACACATTGCATGTGTTGTCGCGCATGCTTTACTTACATGTGTTTAATTTCTACTTCACACATTGCATGCGTTGTCGCGCATGCTTTACTTACATGTGTTCAAATTTCTACTTCACACATTGCATGCGTTGTCGCGCATGCTTTACTTACATGTGTTCAATTTCTACTTCACACATTGCATGCGTTGTCGCGTATGCTTTACTTACATGTGTACAATTTCTACTTCACACATTGCATGCGTTGTCGCGTATGCTTCACTGACATATGTTCATTTCTATTTCACATATTGCATGCGTTGTCGCGTATGCTTTACTTACATGTGTTCAAATTCTTGCTTCACACATTGTATGCGTTGTCGCGTATGCTTTACTTACATGTGTTAATGCACACTTCGCATGCGTTGTCATACATTTTTCAAATGCATTGTTATGCATATTCCTAACGATATTGTACCTGTTAAGTTCATTTCTTTTTCAGGCACGATATTGTATGTACGGTTCATTTGAAGCTAGTGCAACCAGACGAGCCGCACAGGTATTGTATGCACTCCGCGTGAAACGTGTTAAGAATTGCATAATTTTCTTACATCCTTCCTATCGGAATATGTAGGACTGTTGTTCACCTGCTTAAAACTGTTGCATGATTTGCTTCATTACAGCATTCTTGGCGCGATAATTAGTCATGCTCTTGCCTCTTGCATACCGTTTGCATTTTGTCCCTAGCCTTCAGGCGCATCTCTGCATGCTTATATTGATTGATTGTCTGAGTCTTCGGCCTTCTCAAAAATGGGTCGTCTCTGGGCTTTGACATTCACCCCCGTCACTTTGTGACTTCCGAGTTCTGTCAAAGAGGGGCAACTGTAGACACCCCATTTTTGACCGTCCTCAAGACTTGGTTGTGCTTGTAGGTACACCCAACAACTGGTTCGATTGCTCACCCAGCACTCGACTGTCGCGGCGGAACGTCACCGGTTCGAGTTTCCCGGACCTTGTATCCTTTCTGCCTCATTTTTGGACCCTGATTTGGTACTTTCAGAGTGGCCCTCCTGGTGCACTGCCGGCCATGGCTTTGTTCCTGCCAGCCACTGATGAAGCCCTGCCAGCCATCAGTGTGCCACTGCCGGCCATTACTGATGGCCGGCACCCCCCTATCTCAACTGGTTTTCCTCCAGATCTTTTGAGCCAGCTGGATTTTTGTTTGCTCCCCTCCATACACGTGTATGGAGGGATGAAGGCCTTGCAAAGCTTCTTGAAGAAGCTTTGGCTTTTCATTCGTTTATAAAAGGAAGAGGCCTCTTCCTTAGACAGAGTTCTGAACTTTTGAAGAGAAAAAAACTCACTTTCTCTCTATATTGCTTGTGTTTTGTGCCTTGAAGTTGGATTTTCTTGCACTTTTACACTACAACACATAGATATACACCACCACCATTGGAATAAGCTTCTTGGAAGGAATTCTTAAGCTCTGAAAACTGGTTTCCACCCCCTGAAGTTGCTGGTTTCAAAGATGGTCTTCAAGGGTGAGCATTTCCACAATTTTTGCACTTTCTTGCACCTTGCTTTAGCCCTCTTTGCATATTGTTTTAGGCTTTGCTTATAACTGGAAAAAGTCTTTTTTTTAAGTTCGTTTTAAGTTTGGTTAAGGTCATTTTGCTGTTTCGGGTGTGTAGCCCCCTTGCATGCTTTGTTTGGCTTTGTTTTAGGTCATATTTGGAGGCCTCCGAGCTAGCCTTGGTTTGGCCTTCCCACCACTGAAATCCAGTGGATTTTCAGTGGTAAAGGTGTGGTTTTGAGGTCCTAAATCAGAGGGGGTAGCCGCCTCTCTTTGTGTTCCTCTTTACTTGCATTTTTGGCCTTCCAAAGGACCATCCCTCTATGCATTTTTGAGGTTGGTCCAGGCCTCTTTTTTGTGACTTCTAGGACCTACCTTGGCCCTGTCCAAGACTGGTTTGGTCATGTCTTGCTTGCATCTAGCATGTGTAATGTAACTCCATTTATAGCTCATCAAAGTAGCATGTGTGCATAGTCTTTGTTGAGTCCATTTCAGCCCATTTTTTGATGTTTTACCATGCCATGAATCTTTTTTGGGTTAGTTTTGTCACTCCATGCTTGCATGATACACTTGTAGTGCAAATCCCCTAAACTAGCTTCATATGTTCCATGCTTGGCCATGTCATTTTAGCTTGTTTGGTTTACATTCCAGCATGTATTTGGTCATCATTTGGCATGTTATGACCTTATCCATTGTTGGTTTGATCATCTTTCGCATGCTCCATATAGGTGTAGAACAATTCTTATTTCCTAGCTCTTTGTGCATGGTGTTTGGACTCATCATACTAGCATATTTTAGCTTTGCTCTAACATGATTTTATGCTTATTTTGAAGTGTTCAGCGACTGTTTTGGGCTGCCATGGCCATATCACTCATGCTTTGTATAGCTACAGTGTAAATGCTTAGGCTAGTCTTGGGTTTTGGGGCCTCTATCATGTCATACATGTGACGTTTGCATGCCTTGCCCTCATTCCATATGCTATTTCAGTCCATGAAATGTTGTCATACACTTGCATTTGACATGCCTTGAATGTTTTATAGAGCTTGTGCTTTATGCCTCAATAATTGACTTTTGTGCATGCCACTTAGCCTAAGCCTTTGGCTCATCATTTCAGTACATTTTGGGTCCTAATATACCAAGATGTAACTCTGTTTTTGTTTTCCAAGTCATGCCATGATTGGTTCTCATAGGTGTAGTGCATTGCCTCTTTTGTAGCCTTGAATGTCCTGTATTTTAGCATTGTATGCTAGCTTGCTTTGGCTTACTTCCATGCATGTTTTAGTCTCATATCAGTATATACTAGGACTGTTTTGGGTTGCCCTTGCCATATCCTTCATGTTTCGTATAGCTGTAGTGTAATTGGCCTGGCAAGCTTCGTGTTTCGGTGATTCACGCATGCTATCCTTGAGCTATTTAAATGATTTGGCATCATTTATCATCTCATTTCAGTGCATATAGTGTTGTTACACTTGCACATTTGTCACTTCTTAGGCACTTTTGAGAGTTGCACTTATAGGCCCTTTTGTTGAACCTTTCGCATTTTGCATGCTTGAGTGTGTTGTGTGGCTTAATTCATCGCTTTGGCTATTGATTTGGACCTAGTTGAGAGCCGTCCATCTTTGGTGTAAGCCCATCTTACCATGTTGTCGCATGCTTGTTTCATTTCGTATGTTGTCGCATACTTGTTTAGCTTTGCATACCTTGCATGCTCACATGTTCATGTTGCATTTTGTCATGTTATCCAAGGTCGTCACCTCACATCATGCTTATATGCTTGTTGCATGCTTGGGTTAGTTGTATGTTTGCACACTTAGGTCATGTTGCATGTTTGCCATGCTTATGTGTTGCATTGCTTGGATTAAGTGTTAATCCGAGCACGAAGAACGAGGGGCGTTTCATACTCCGAGTGATGGAACGTGCTTCAATTCTCGGTCGTCGAAGCTCTTGACGATTCATGATAGAGTTCTAGGCTTTACTTGCTTTATTTGTGCATTCATTTTCACATTGATTTGCACAAGTTGGATCCTTGGCCATCATGCATCGGGATGCGTGATTGATGGTCGTGGATCCGACTAGGCCTCTCCCTTGATGTTTTGAGGTGATTTGGAGTGCCATGGTGCGTACATGTCCTTGGGAAACCCTCCATTTTCTCTATTTTGTGCTTCGTTGCAGTTTGGTGTCACAGCACACCAGTGGCCGACAGCCTGCCACTGATGGCCGGCAGTGTGCCACCCTTGGCCGGCAATGGACCATACTTGGCCGGCAGATCTCCCTCCATGGCCGGCAGGCCACTGGTGACTTCCCCTGCAGTGTTTTGGTAAGTTTCACCAACAAGCACTGGAAGACACCCTGCAAACAGAGCCTCTAAAGAGCAACCGGAAGGTGTTTCGAGGCAAAGAACCGAAGCGAGCATGCATACCCTCCTCTTCTCCAAACAGAGCTGGAATAACATTCATTTACTGCTTACTTGTTAATTAAGTTGTGTAATAATTAGTTGTAGCTAGTTATTCATTTGATTCTGTAATAATTAATTAGCTCGTTAGTTAGTTAATTAGGCAGTTTGTATTATTTACTCGGACCCTCCGAGCGAGGGCACAATTGTGTAATAAGTGTGCGTGAGTGTGTGTATGTCTTCCAACCCCACGTCTTTCTCCCTTTTATTTACCAGCTTATGATGGTTAGATCAGGGCATGTTTCAATTAGCATACTTATGCTTGCATGTTTGCATTCATTCATCTGTCTTGCATGCACCGGGCTCGGCGCATCATACTAACTGCATTGTATTTCAATTCCGAGTTGAATACTTGTTAGTTGTAGCATTTCACGTGCCATCTTTAGAATAGACGAGCCTATTGTAGTTGCATTTTTGCATGTGTTGCATTAGGCATTTCCGTATAGTTAGGATCATGTATGGATTTCTAACATAGCTTCTGTTTTGGCTTGGAGTACTCGGTAAGTGTTATGCTTTAGCATCCTTGCATGTGTGTGAGTGACTGCCATGATAGCATGCTTACCATGAGGCTAATTGCTTATGTGATATATCTACCTGAATGCCTGTGGGTGAAGGTTGGATTATCTGAATTGAAACAATTCATCGACTGTGAGTTTTAAGCCCACTTGAGAGTGGGAAATCATCTCGTTTTCTAAGCCCACCTGAGGGTGGCAAATTCACATTTTAGCCTACTTGCGAGTAGCAAACCGTTTTCAAAAACAAACATGAGATGTGTTGTTCCAATTCAGGCGATTTAGTCTATACTTGTATGCTGCGCGCATCACATAGTAAATCTAGGCTAATAACCGGAATAAGAACGCATAATGTTTTCAAAACCCGATATCATGGTTAGTAGAGGCCGATCTTTGATCGGGCGAGCGGTGGTGCTCACGAAGTGACCTTCCCCAATCGTACCCAAGTTCCAGAGCCGAGGCAACTTTGGTGATGACGGACACGTGGCCTTAGGCAACGAGTTAGGGTTTCCTAAATTTTCCCCAAAATAAAATATTTAGGTGGCGACTCTGTATCTGGCAAAGCAGTCCATGTTTGACACTTCTTTCAAAAAATCTGTTTTTAAAAACGATTTGTCGGATTTGGACTCTTTGATGATTCATCGGTCTTGCATTGCACTCTGCGAGATTAGATACAGGACCGTCACATTGAGTCCTGAACTGTAGTGAGCCCAAATGAACAAAACGGGATTTCCTCTCCCGGGACGTTCGGGGACGTCTACAGCCGCCTTCTTATTGAAAATGGACGGTGTATCAAGGCATTAGGGAAAGGGTGCCTTAAGTACATATGGTTCCTTAGATTCATGTTAAGTACTAGGGACTAAGTCATCCCCCTTGCGTGTTTCTCCTTCACCCATGCTCTCATTGGGTTTACCACCATGGTCACCCTTCTTAGCCCTAGTTGCATCAGATGCAACTGGTCCAGGCTCTAACTTCCTCCCACTTCTCAAAGTGATAACCGCTTGAACTTGTTCATGGTGCTTTCCAATCAGGCACTTGGTGGTGGGGACACTATTGGAGAAGGTCACGAAGTCTCTCCCTTGTTTCATGAAATTACTCGCCATCTATTTGAGCAAAATTGGTGATGGCTCGCCTGAGTCGGTTGGTCTTACCAATGGAAAAGTACTTCTCTAAAAACTTCTACTGTAATTGGTCCCATGTTGTGATAGAATTAGCAAGTAAGGAGTTCACCCAGAGTTTGGCTTTATCCTTCAGTGAAAATGGGAATAGTTGCAACATTATGGCCTCATTGGTGAAATTCTAGATCCTTACTATAGAGCAAATTTCTAAAAATTCATGCAGATGTGTGTAAGGGTCATTATGAGCTAGTCCATGGAATGATGAGAGCATTTGGATGGTGCTGGACTTAATCTCATAATGAGCAGCAGTGGTGTCTGATAACTGAATGCATGATGGTGATTTATATGCAGTGGGTGTGAAGTAATCCTTAAGGGTCCGGTTGGGCCCATTCAGGAAATTTAGGTTCGCCATCTCTAATAGTTCTGAGTATGGATATGGATATTCAAGCCTAGGAACACGGAAAGAGGCTCTAAGGTTCCTAAGAGTCCTTTCTAGTTCAAGTTCCAAACTCTACAATTCAGGGTGGCAAGAACGGTGCCTGTGCATACACCACACACACATACACACACACACACACACACACTAAGTACTGACTCTTGTGGGCCAAGTTATGAAAGCAAAATACCAAATGAGGAAATACTCACAGCGGTTTAACCAAAACGCTTTACTCGTCTTGCGGGTACCTGATGTGTAGACTGTTGTCTCCAATCTCCACTTGAGCTCTCTCTTTTTAGCACTTTGGTTCTTTTCTTGCGAGTATTTGCTCCTTTTTCTTTTCTTTTTTTCTTCTTCTAAGCACTTTAGTGCTGCAGCTCGGTTCTAAAGCTCGGTTGCGCTCCACTTGCACTTCAGTGATAGCTCCACTTGCAAAAACTCTGCACACTTAGCAATACAAAAGCATAAAACCCTAAACTAAAAATTAAAATAAGAATACAACTTTAAATTAATTAATTTTTCCAAAAGTCCTCAGCAACGACGCCAAAATTTGATGGGTCATTTTACACACCAAAAATAAACACTAAACTGTACCAAATTCCTTAGAATAATGGTAAGTCCATGTATCGATCCACAGCCACAAATGTGAAATTAAACTAATTTAATTGTCAAAATTCCTAAATTAATTTTGATAAAAAAGATGGCTGTTCATAAACTAATGATAATTAAACTAAACGAAGAGATTAAACTAGCAATTAAAAATAAAGATGAAGTTATGATTTTGGAAACAACCTAGGGTAATGAATTCACCACTAGTTACATAAATAAGGTCTTAATTTGAAAATCAATTATGTTACGGTTCAAACCAAATAATACTTCGTAACTATAAGTCTGAAGCATTGATCAAGAGAATTATCACGTTCAATGTATAGGCACGAATCATCTCAAGTAGCATGAGTCGTTCGCTCTAAACTAGAGTAGCAATACGATTCGTCCCTTGTAGTATGGCTCATCTCATACGTTGAATATGAAAGCAAATAAAACCGTTGCATGGAAAGCATTCAACAATCACAGAAAGTAGAATACTTGAAAGAAATAATGGAAAATATATTTAAAAATTTCTTGAATACCCTACAACTTATTCAAACCGTTACATAATCAAAACCAAAAAGAAAACCCTATTTACTTGGCTAGGGTTTCATCAAAACCCTAGAAATAGAAGAACTAACCACTCATAGGGGAGTTGGAAGAGGTAGAGGAAGAGAGCACCACCATGGAAGATTTTCTTGAAGCTTGGAATCCTTTCCTTCAAACCCTAGCTCCTCCTCTCTTTTGAAATATTTCGGAACCCTAGTGCAGTCCATTCTTTCTCTTTTTATTCTCAGCAGAACAAACTCGAAATTCCGCTCACGTGTCCCTAGGTAGGCCACTCGAGTGCCTACAATTTCTGCTCTGGTCGCATGTGCGGTGAAATGGTACACCAAGAAATTTCACTACTTGTGCAGAGAATCTGCTTTTGTACCACTTTTCGCTTGAATTCGCGTGTCGCCTGCCAAATCTATACAAGCGCACAAAACACATCATCTTCGCCAAATAAACAAAATTCAAAGACTATGAATATAACTTAAGCGGCCTCAATGTGGTACCTTTCGGCCTACATCAGGAGCAAAGAAATCCCTACCTCTAGCAAGAAGAGAAGAAAGTCCGAAAACTCGACTTGGACAAAAATACGATCTGCTGAAATTACTAGAAATCTCTCTTCGTGCTCTACATTTGGTATGTGGAACTAGGGTGAGATTTTAAGTAAAAGGAGATCAAATCCAAGCTTGAAAGTTTGGGACTTTCCAAAATGGAGGAAAGAGAGAGGAGAGAGAGAGAGAGAGAGAGAGAGAGAGAGAATGATCTAGATTTGACCAAAAAGTGACTTTTTAAATTGCTAATCCTGAACAAACCGCTCGAGCGATGAAACTTGCGCTCGAGTGTCAAAGACATAAGACCGCTCAAGCGATGAAACTTTCGCTAAAGCACAAAACGCAAACTTCCAGAAGTTCAGATCTACAAAAGTACTAGATGACCTGGAAGACCACTCAGGCAAACTCACAGGTTATTACAATTACTTATTTGTTTCCTTCACACAAAAAAGGCCCAATGGGAGGGGCTTTTCACCAAAAATCCCAAAATTCTATGCATGTGTACCATATGCCCATAGTTGTGACATATGTGGTATTTGGTTATGACTTATTGAAGTGTTAGGCCTCATTTGGAAACATGTTATTTTAGTAACTTTTTGACCTTTTACAAAAAGATGTCCAGAAAAGTAGAGAGAGTGATGTGACAACTTATAGTGACTTTTTGGCTAAAATGTAAAGTTGACAAATGAGGCCTTAGTTATGACTTGATTATGATTTGATTGTACATATTGTGGTGTTAGTTATGATTCATTATGATGTTAGGTATGACATTATTTTAGTTATTATCTAAAAGCTCTTTGATTATACTTTATATGGTGTTTGACTATAACTTCTTCTTCTTCTTTTTTCTTTTTTGTTATGACTCCCAAAGGATTGAGTTATAACATTTGTGGTAATTACTCCCACAAATGTCATAACTTTTTTTTTTTTAATTAGCAAAAAGAAAGCTTTGTTGATGAAAAAGTGGGTAGAGGCAGAACCCCTTGCCACCATTACCGAGCGGAACACAACCAAGTTCATCTGGCAGTCGATCGTTTACAGATTTGGCATTCCTCAGGCCAATGTTTCCGACAACGGTAAACAATTCGACAACGCCAGGTACAGGAAGTTCTGTGCAGACCTCCAAATTCAACCATGTTTTTCTTCCCCCGGTCATCCCCAAGCCAATGGCCAAGTTGAGGTCACCAACCGTTCTCTTCTGAAGATCATCAAAACCAAGCTAGAAGCTGCTAAGGGCTTTGGGCTGAGGAACTACCAAATGTACTCTGGGCTTACCGAACTATAGCTCGGACTCCCACTGGGGAAACTCCTTTCGCTTAACATACAGCGCTGAGGCGGTTATTCCAGTAGAAGTCGGTCTGCCTACCCCTAGAGTTTTACATCCGGATCCAGCACTAACGGAAGAGCTCCGTTGGGCAGACCTGGACCTAATTGAAGAACTCATAGAAACCACTGCTGTCAGACTGGCCTCATACCAACAGAAAATGAGAACAACCGCAAAGTCCGACCAATGGAGTTCGCTGTAGGGAACCTTGTCTTGAGAGAAGCAACCTTGCCACCAAAAATCCGACTGAGGGTAAACTGGCAGCCAAATGGGAGGGACCTTACGTTGTGAAGGCCCGACCACGTCCGGGCACTTACCGACTTCAGGACATGGAAGGTCGAGATCTCCCCCATCCCTGGAACGCTGAACACCTGAAACGCTACTTTCAATAAGTTCCTACTATTGTATTGCTCAGTTGTTGTATTTTCTTTTTGTTACATAATGTAAAACTTGGATCGACTGGATTACACTGTCCATGACAACAATTCTATACCTTAGTGCCTCAATAACATTCTCATTAACAGCACTTATTACAAGTCTCAGCCAGACCGAGCACCATTCCATAAGCCTCGGCCAGTCCGACCATCAAAAGCCTCAGCCAGACTAAGCACTAAAAGCCTCAGCCAGATTGAGCACTAAAAAAAGCCTCAGCCAGACTAAGCACTAAAAGCCTCAGCCAGACTGAGCACCAGAAGCCTCGGCCAGACTGAGCACTAAGAGCCTCTGCCAGATCGAGCATGAAGCACTCGTCTTGCCTAACAAGTGTTAGCCAGACCGAGCGCCACAGTTTCAGGGTCAGACTCAGTTACCTACAATGTTAGTAAATCATAGCTTTGCCCCAAATGAGCACGCATGCAGGGCTCGGTCAAGGCCACCCATGCAAATTCCATGGTTGGGGAATTAGTAGACACACTTTGTCATAATTCCAGCTCCAAAATTTCTACACCACTCTTTGCTCAGTCGAATTCCAAAGACGTTCTTACACGTGTTCTTTACAAGTCAGGTTATTTTCTTCTCAATCAAACTCTCACAAGTCAGCCTTCCTCCTCAAAAACCAAGTCTCACTCCATAAACCACTAACCTACTTGAGCAGTGTGGCAAACGCAAACTTATAATTTTACTACATTTTAAATTTCACTCTGCATTGAGGAGTTCCTAACTTTACTCTGCATTGAGTTTTTATTACAAGTTCAACTTCATTCTGCATTATTACAAATTCCACTTCGCTCTGCATTGTTACAAGTCCAATTTCACTCTGCATTAAGGAGTCCTTAACTTTACTTCAATTTCACTCTGCATTGAGGAGTTCCTAACTTTACTCTGCATTGAGTTTTTATTACAAGTCCAATTTCACTCTGCATCTAGGAGTCCTTAACTTTACTTCAATTTCACTCTGCATTTAGGAGTCCTTAACTTTACTCTGCACTCAGTTTTTATTACAATTTCAATCCCACTCTGTCTTGAGGAATTCCTAAATTCAGTTTTTATCACAAGTTTTCATCCATTTCAGACGCACAAGCAAAAACAGTCAAATGCAAAACACAACCGAAATTTTATTTATTCACAACTTTGTACATAAGTTCATTACAGCAATTCAAAAAAAAAAAAAAAAAAAAAAACAAAACAAAACAAAACAAAACAAAAACAATGTCTGTGCAAAGTCTTCTTCTTCTTCTTCTTCTCCAGTTACTCCTCCTCACTGGAGATGAGGCCTTCTTTTTCAATACCCTCATCCAGGGGGGTTTGGGCCACATCGTCCTCACCAATTGTTACACTACTGAGGTCTAAGTCTGGGAACAGTTTTTCAGCTCTACGTTTGAACATCTTCCAACCACTATCCCATAACTCAGCCATTTCGTGTTTGTAGAAGTCTGACTGCTGGAAGCTCTCAATGACTTCTGCTTCAGTTCTGCCTCCAGCGGTCGTCCTCGATGGGCCCGCCCCCCCAGATTCTTGCCTAGCCAAGCTGCTGGCGACCGTAGCATCAACTGCCATCTGAAATTCAGCAGACCCTTTGAACTGCTCCACTACTGCGACACACAGATCGGGGTAAGCCGCCCTTTTAGAGGCTGTCTTCGCCCTCTCTTCGTCCAGCTCCTTATGCAGGGTCGCCTTTCCGACGCAGCTTTGGCCCTCTCCTCCTCCAACTCCTTCTTCAGGCTCTCCTTCTCCGCCGTCGCCTTGGCTCTCTCTGCTTCCAACTCCTTCTCAAGGCTCCTCCTCTCCTCCACTGCCTTAGCCCGCTCGCTCGCTAGCTCCTTCTGCAGATCGCTCATCTTCACATCTGCCTCATCTTTCTGCCTGACCAGCTCTTCATTACTGCTCATCGCCTCTTCATGTCGCTCGACCGCGACTGCGCAGGCTTTTTGGGCCTCCTCCAACCTCTTATGCTCGCCCGCCAGTTGGAACTCGAGCGACACAACCTGGCGGCGTGTGTTCTCCAGCTCCACCTTGACCGCTTGCAGATCAGCGTGGGCACTCTCCCAACTTGCACTCTCCTTCTTCAACTTTGCAAGCTGCACCTTGGCCTCATCTGCCTTGAGTTTCGCAGCCCCCGCCTTCCTCAGCAGAGCCCCTGCTAAGGTGGTTACCTCCATTTGAGCAGAGCATAACCCCCTCAGCAGTTCAGCCTTGTTGAATCTGGATGCTGAGTGCAAGGCTACCTCTTCTACAATCCCCACCAGGCGGTCTGCCCCTGCCCTGGCTGGGCCTTCTTCTCACTCCAGCCGCCCTGCCACCGCACGAGCATGGTAGATTGCGGTAGTCAGACTGACTCCCCCTCCTTGGGGTGGAGGACCCCCCTGGGGCTGTTCTTCCCTTCTTGGCCCAGGGCCACTTGCCCCATTTTCTACTTGCCCTTCAAGGGCGGCCCTCACGACCCCTGCGGCGATCTCCGCCATTATTGGCACCACTTCCATGCCCTTTGAGGCGACGTCCACCACTTCTGGGGCAATTACCCTTCCTGAGGTCTCCTCCACTTCTCCCCCCTCTGCCTCCTTGGTAGTACTGGTTTCCTTTACCCTCGTCTCCCTCCTCCTCTTCTGGGCAGGCTCTTCTTCATTCCGCCTCACCCTCTTCTTTTTCTTTACCACGCCCAACGCCTCCATCTCCTTCAAAGACCTCTCCTTCAAAGGGTCTATTGGGGTGGTCGTGGCACGAATTCACCCAAGTCTTTCTCTCCCAAGGGTTTGGGGCGAGGTCGAATCCTCTCCCTTACAACCGGTTTTGGTGGACGGTCGGCCTGGGACTCTTTGAATTTTTGGGCTTTCGCAAGGATGGTCTGATCCTCCGCCTCTTGAGCCCTTATCCTCGCTTCCAACTCCGCTCGGTCGAGGTCCCCACCGCTCGGCTTTGGACCCAACCCTGCCTCAAACAATGCAGACAGCTGAACGAGCTCATCCCATTTGGCCCCTTCTTTCTCCCTCCACTCATTTACCCTCTCCTCTGCTGCTGCTCCCAGCTTTGGCTCCATCGACTTGGTGGGCACCTTCCAAATGGTGCGTACTCCAACTCCTCCACTGGCAGACACGTAGAACCACCGTGGTCTCCACCCCTTGATTGACGACGGCAGCCCCGCCACCAGCCCTTTCCCTGCTGCTGCCTGCAGAGTGACCCAAGTCTCTTGCTGCCCTGAGGCCTTGTAGCATGCGAAGAATTCATCCACTGTCATGGCCGCCCCTTCGTTCGCCTTCGGCCAGGCACTTGCACAGGACAGCAAGATCTTCTACGTATTGGGCATTAGTTGGCCCGGCGCCACCTCCAAACGATTTAGGACATCTACTACCACCTGTGGCAGGGGCAACCTCAATCCTCCATTCAATGCCTCCTCATAAAGGGCAAACTGCCCTGGCCTGGCATTGGATGGCCTCTCCGTCGACATTGGCAATGACAACTCTACTTCGGCAGGCACCTGGTATTTTTCGCGAATAGCCTCCAAATTCGCTGCAGTAACAGTTGATTTATCTGCCTTTGTATGCCAGTGACCAGGTTCCGCCTGGTTGATAGGCTTTGGAGCTGCTATCATGGTGGAACCGTGGGATTGTACAATCGACTCCCCACACCCTCTCCATCCTGTATTGTTGTGCTAACTCCACCGTATCATCATCGCCAAGTGGATCTACCCTGACATTCGCAGTTTCTTCTTGGGCCATTTCTTGTGTGTCTGCGAATCGCTTCGGAGGCAGGTGCAAGGAAATTGAAAAAGTGTTGCAGAGGTGTATCGTGAGCAACAAAGGAATTCACACTTGGAATATTTTGATTTTTCGTAAACAAGTAGGTGAATCGAATAATGCCAAAAGCCCACGGTTTACCCGTATTCCAAGGATCCCAATTAATTTTCGCCAGCTTGAAAACTTTTCAAATCATCCGCCAAAACTGTCTTTTCAACACCCATAGTGATCTAACGTTTCATTTCTGATCCAATGCCTAATCTTCTCCCATCACGGGGTATTGCCACATGTACGACCACGATCCACTGTCTCCTGCCCTTACCCTGTCTTTTCCACTTCAAATCACCACGCGACACACCGCCTCTTGAGCCCCACACCCCTCCACCTCACCCTTCGCAGTCGGTCCTCCTCATGGTCGGCCCTCCCGCCCGGCCAACCTTCGCGGTCGGCCCTCTTCGCGGTCGGCCCTCCCGCTCAGCCAACCCTCACGGTCGCCTACTTCACGGTCGGCCCTCCCGCTCAGCCAACCCTCATGGTCGCCCCCCCTCGTGGTCGACCTTCCCACTCGGCCAACATTCGCGGTCGACCCTCCTCGGGCTCGGCTCTTCCACTCGGTCACCTTGAAAGGTCGGACCACCTCCTGATCGGTTCACCCGCTCGTCACTCCTGCCGGCCGACTTCCATATTACCATTCCCTGACACCCTCACCCTCTTCATTACTATTCCTTCGTTGGACTAAAGCTGCACTCGGGAATAGGGGACTACTGACGTGTACAAGCCCACAAAGGCCATGAACCACTATAAACAACCCAAGCCCATCACTCGGAGCCCAATACATAACCCAGCTAGTGAGGTCCAGAACAGCTGGAATCCAACATGGCATAAAGAGCCAATGGCATTCAGACACATGACAGGTGAAGGACGAGCCACTTCAGCAGACAAAGATCTGCAAAGTTATTGCCACTGCATATCACCATTAATGCAGCCCATCACAGCATTTATTACGACAACACCTCCCCGTCGGAATAAGACCCCCATTACCCTGAACAAGGTAAGCTACAGCATAGACTTTCGGCGAAGAGGGCAGGTCGGAAGGGACATCGAAATGATTACCAAAGGATATAAGCAAACGTTGAAGACAAGAAGAAGGTTAAGCTTTCTATCTCTAAACTCTCCTTACACTTTACTTCTCCTTCTAACTTGCTCGTCGGAGGGTTCACTGGAGGACTACCTCGTTTCCCGTTGGACTTGTTTGCAGGTAATCCGGTGGGCTTGATCAACTGGACGTGGACACTGAAGAGCTTGGACTTGTCCGATCCATTCACTTAGACAAACTGTAACATCAGTTTTATTGTGTGATAGTGATATCACATTAATGGTATCTTTTAGGGCTGGGCATAGGGTTATTCGACCTGTCCAAACCGCCCTACCCGATCCAATCCGCACATGTATGGGCGGTTTTGCAAATACATTAGGGTTGGGTGCGGTTTGAATTATGGGTGATTTTCGGGTTGCGGGCGGGTTGCGGGTTTGAACCGCACCCGTACAACCCGCCCCCATTAATCCTTTTTTTTTTTTTTTTTTAATTTCAAATCTGGACCGTTCAATTCAATCTTCACTTCATGTAACAAACAAAACCAAAAAAACCCTAATACGCACACAGCTCTCTCATTCCTCTCATCTCATCTCATCAGTCTCTCTCTTACTCTCTCATTTTCATCTGCACAGATCGACTCATCACCGATCGACCTCACTCACTCATCGCACCGATCGATCTCACAGGTAAGCCTTTCTCTCTCTCTCTCTCTCTCTCATCAGTCTCTCTCTCTCATTCCTCTCATCTCATCAGTCTCTCTCTCATTCTCTCATTTTCGTCTACACAGATCGACCTCGCAAGATCGACTCCTCACCGATTGACCTCACGGATAAGCCTCTCTCTTTCTTTCTCATCTCATCAAATCTGTTATTTATTTGGAATTAAATCTGTTTGGAATTAAATATGTTCATTTTTGTTAGGCAATCAGATCTGTGTTTTTTTTTTTTTTTTTTTTGTGGCAACAGATCTCCGAGTTGGAATTAAATTTGTTGATTTCTGTTCGGAATTAAATCTGTGATTGGAATTAAATATGTTCATTTCTGTTGGGCAATCAGATCTGTGTTTTTTTTTTTCTTTTTTTTTTTGTGGCAACAGATCTCTGTGTTAGAATTGAATCTGTTGATTTCTGTTTGGAATTAAATCTGTGATTGGAATTAAATCTGTTCATTTCTATTAGGCAATCAGATCTGTTTCTTTTTTTTCTTTTTCTTTTTTTTTTTTTTGTGGCAACATATCTCTGAGTTGGAATTAAATCTATTGATTTTTGTTTGGAATTAAATCTGTGATTGGAATTAATCTGTGCATTTAGGCAATCAAATCTTTTTTTTTTTTTTTGGGAACAGATCTTTGAGTTGGAATTAAATCTGTTGATTTCTATTTGGAATTAAATCTGTGATTGGAATTAAATCTGTTGATTTCTAAACCGCAAACCGCCTGTAACCGCCCGCACATCCACAAACCCTATCTGCACAAACTGCAAACCGCACTGCGGGCGGTTGTGGTTTGACTTTTCTCCAAACCGCATAGGTGCGGGCGGGTCAAAACCGAACCGCAAACCGCACAAAACCGATCCGTGAACACCCCTAGTATCTTTACTCGTTGGGATAAAGAATATGGGCAAGTTCTTTAGTTATTTCGGAGTAATATTTTACACCATTTATTGCTCGGCATTTTTTAAGTTTTTTTTTTTCAAAAATTAAACAAAAAACATTGAATTTTACTGTTTTAACATATAAATATTAAGTTGAGGTGTCACATGAACTTGCTGCATGACCATCAAATATATTTTTAAAGTAATGATTGAAAAGGTTAATCAGTGGTCCTAGGCATGGCTACGTAGTACCTTAGGAGTGTTGTAATTAATAAAAAGAATGGAAACGACTGTATTGGGGAATATAGGAACAACAAGGGACTTGTCATTGGGGGAGGGGGGGGGGGGGAATGACACGTAGTTTCCTAAACCATCTAATAATTTTTTTTGTAATGGTCGGGTGAGGAAGGACAACATCCAAAGTAAAGACACTACTCCAAGTTCATTAACCCTTGCCCTTCACAAATGGTCTTATAACTCAAACAACTTTTCCCTCTCATTCTCTCCTCTTATAGAAACATTCAGCAATCCAACACTTTGTGGGCTCAGAAAGTGGGTTGGTCCTTCTATAAATGCTATTAGGCCAGCAACACTAATGCTAATTAGGTCGGACTCAAACTCGCAAACCAGTCCACCAATTGGTATTGGTCACTATGTAATCATTCATCTCCATCAAAAGGACTTGTTCAAATTAGCATTGATCATGTTAGAATCTCATAACCCCTTTGTGGAATTATTGTCATTGTTGTGCCCCAACTTAGGGTGAATTACACTTTGTACTCCTACACTTTGTATCAATTTTTATTTTGGTCCTTACACATGAAATTGTGACAATCAATCGTTTACATTTCTAGTCGAATCTCACTTTAGTCTCTACAGAAGTGTTAATGTCACTCTTATGTTACTCCATTATTAAAGTTTTTAACATAGTCCAGTCATGTGATAAATATGTGACTATGAAATGAGAATGAGAGAGAGAAATCATCTCTTTTTTCTTTTTTTTTTGTTACAAGAAAATCCTCCCTACCCTCCAGCAGGTCCAAGGCAGCGCCCCTTGCAGAGATCACCAGGGTGCCCTGTTAGCCGTTCCGAGTGAGGAGACTATAACTTGGGAACTTGCCCCGACCTCCCAAGACAAGCTTCACTTAAGTCAGGACTCACAAAGCGGGAGAGCATTGAACCCACACCAAGTGCTGATTAGACAACTTGAGATCCAACCTCCTAACCAACTGTGCTTTGCCCAAGAGATTGGCCTATGTGGAAGGGAATTGAACCTGTGACCTTGGGGCTTAAACCCCAAGCCTTAACCACAATGCCACCCACCCCTGGGTTAAGAGAAATCATCTCCACTTTCTACTAATACACACTTTGTCCCACGTGATAAACCGTGAGAATTATATAATACAATATATATATATACATATGTTCATATGTTGAAAATTATGATGAAAAAGCAAAGGAATAGAACTTTTGAAATTAAAAAAGATATTAGAGAAATCGAAAAGAAAACAAGAGAAATTGACAGAAGACTGTATTTTTGTGGGTGAAAAAAAAACTTCGCGATTCCAATTTTTGCAAAACCCTAGTTCATCTCCTTAATTGTTCATAATTTGCGTTTTGTTTTACCCTAAGACATTCATAATTTGATATAAATTTTGAGATGAAATGTGTATAGACAGGAAATGAGGTTGATTTTCATCTTTTACTTTCATTTTGTAGTCATATTCTTGTCACATTACTGATTTCTGTCAAAAACTTATACGGTGGAATAATAAAAAGGGAACATTGAAATTTGACCAAAAATTTAGGATTTGACTGTCATAATTTCATATGTAGAAATCAAAGTGAATTTTTTTA